>JAOVVI020017669.1:0-10550 GCA_028571085.2 Nepenthes alata | reverse complement strand
TCGTTTCATAGGGAGTTTTCCACGTAAAAATTGCGTCTTTCTTGTTTGTGTGTGCTGTTTGTGTGCTTGACATCGCCTATCACCTATTTTATCGCGGTTCAAATAAGCCTTTTTTTTAATTCTAACAGCATTTACTTGTGATCCAGTTAACTTATAAGTAGAATTCTGAATTAACATAGAACTCACACAAACATTTCTTCAAATAGAAGCACCAAAAAGTAGAAAACTGAATTTCCATAGAGATTTGATTATGTCTGAGGTTGTCTGTACTATTATTTTTGCTCCATTTCATCAACTAAAGAAGTTATTCTAAGAATTTCCATTGGAGTCTTGCGTCCTGGATGAGTGCAAATGATTTGTTGTTGTCATGTTGTAGGTGCTCTAACTTGTTTATTAGATTGTTCTGTCCATTGCAATGGCGGCTTTATTTTCATTTCAATTGCATACTTCACGTGGGACCATCCATTCTCCTGAAGCAAGGAAGGACGATGAGTTGTGCATATGCAAGTGTAACATTTTATTATGTAAAAGAGAGTCTAATAGAGGGAAGCTTTGCTCAGCTGCTGTCCTGACTCAATCAAAACTGCGCTGTACTGAGGAATCGCAAAAATGTGATTGTACTCGTGAATTCTGGAAAAGGACTGGATTATATTGCAGAGCAGTTGGGAGTCAAAGAGCACATCTTTCTTCAGTTGGGAAAAGGTTTCAACTTGATGATGTGATCGAGGCTCAGCAATTCGATAGGGATACACTTAGTGCCATATTCGAAGTGGCGGATCAAATGGAGAATGTTGAAAAGAACTCGCCACGGAGTCAGACTTTGAAGGGCTATATAATGGCCACTTTGTTTTACGAGCCTTCAACTAGGACAAGGCTTTCATTTGAATCTGCTATGAAACGATTAGGTGGGGAAGTTTTGACAACTGAGAATGCACGAGAATTTTCATCTGCAGCAAAAGGAGAGACACTTGAGGGTAAAATCTCTCTCTATCTCTATCTCTCTCTTTCTGTATTGGTTACATTGGATGTGTTCTTTATGTATTGTGGTTCTAATCTGGAGCCTTGATATGCAGATTCTATCAGAATAGTTGAAGGGTATTCAGATATTATAGTAATGAGGCATTTTGAGAGTGGTGCCGCCAGGAGAGCAGCTGCAACTGCTAAAATTCCAGTTATTAATGCAGGAGATGGGCCAGGACAGCATCCGACTCAAGTAAGCCCAAGTCTTTCTTTGTGCAGCACTCAAATAGTAGAAATTTTAATTACTTTTTTTCAGTTTATATCAGAAAGTCCTGAGACATTCATGTTGAGATGTGGGCAGTTACCAAAGTAAAAAAGTACAGTTTTGTGGACAAAAAAAAAAGGCCATTTAGAATGTTATGCAGTTGCAACGTAGCCAAAGTGTTGGAAAGAGATTAAAAATTTGCTCGGTTGAAGAAAATTTGATGGGAATTTAATGCTTTGAGGATGCTGCGATGAATATAGCGGCATTGGCAAAAAGGTTAACAAATCTTTTTTGATGCATCTTCTTGAACTAACTGAAAATCTAGTTAGAGAGGTCATCATACAGTGGGATTCTCGGCCCTGTTGATGGTCCTTAAGCTTGTACAGTTGCATGTATACATGTTCTTTTCTGCTGTTCTTCCTCTCATAGGGAACTGAAATCTAAAGGATATGAGAGTAAGAAAGGGGAGAAGGGAAGGAAAGGTTAGCATGTTTGTCCATTTCTTTATTTATCTATTCTTAATTTGGTGATAGCAGTAGCAAATATAGTAAGCATTTGATTATTGGTGCCTAAGAAGCACCGACACTCTTCCAGAGCTGAAGTGTTGGTGTCCGACAGATGACTGAATTCGACAAGTTCCTAACACATTGTTAATTTAATTTAATTTATTTTGTATCCAACTTGCGTCAACACTGTTCGAATACATTTTAGGTATGGTTAATTTTCTAATCTTAAAAATTAGGATTCTTAATATAAATTAGAGATAATTTGGGCAGTGTTTATAGATATTGTAGCACAACTCAATTATATTTGTCCATGCTAACACCTGTTTTTTTTTCCCCCTTAATTTTCATTCTTAATTAGTATAAAGTGACAGTGCTGATTAACTATGTTTTATGAATTTTAGTTAAAATGTCCCTAATATGTATCGTCCTCAATTTTTAGAAAATAATGTGTCACTATGTACGTATTGTGTGTGTCTGTGTCTTGTGTCAGTGCCCATGCTTCTTATGCTGGTGCTAATATCTTCTTCCATGGAATGTAGGCTCTGTTAGATGTATACACTATTAATAGAGAGATAGGGAAACTAGATGGTATTACAGTTGGACTTGTTGGTGATCTTGCTAATGGAAGGACAGTTCGTTCACTTGCATATCTTCTAGCCAAATATGACGACGTGAAGATCTACTTTGTGTCTCCAGATGTGGTAAAGATGAAGGTTAGAAGAAAGTCCAGTTTTTTTCTCAATAATAAGGCTCTGTTTATCTATCAGAAAATAACGTGGTAGGAAATATTTTCCACATTTTCCGGTATTTGGCGAGAATGGGAAATTTTCTTCCATGTTTTATGATGTTTGAAATGTACAGAAAAATAAGTTGACAGAAAACTTAAAGCTTGAACTCCTGGTGACGTTTTCCTGTTTTCAAGGGGAAAATTATTTTTCAAAACTAATCCATTGTTCACTATCGATAACTAACACCCATTAGATGAAGTTTTTACCCTGAGGTGATACCATCTCCAGCCTATAATGTCCCCAGCTGGTCACCTGCCGGAAATTACCGACCCCACCAGCTGGCGATGCCTCATATCCCGGCCGTCAATGGTGCTCCAAAAAGGTTTTTTTTTTTTTTTTGACGGTGTATATCACCTCTGGTGGAATATCAGTAATAGAAATGTTACCACGTTAAAAAATTTAGTTATTAACTAATGTTGGTCCATTTATATGATGATTTAAATTTCCTTGTGTACACATCAAATAACAGAAAATATTATGAAAAATTTTCCTTGAAAAATACTTCCCATTTAGTAAACAAACTGAGCCTAAATAACGATGCCATAAAGTTGGTGTTGATGTTGTTTGATCTTACAGTTCATTTGAAATTATGATCACCAGAGAACTCGCGATCACAGAATAGTTTTTACAGGATGACATAAAGGACTACCTCTCTTCTAAGAATGTAAAGTGGGAAGAAAGTGCTGATTTAATGGACGTAGCTTCTCAATGTGATGTCGTGTACCAGACCCGCATACAGCGGGAACGATTTGGGGAGAGAATTGATCTCTACAAGGAAGCTCGAGGCGGGTATATAGTCAACCGAAATGTGTTGAGCGTGATGAAGGAAAATGCTGTCATCTTGCACCCGCTTCCGCGGCTCGATGAGGTGAGCTTCAGAACTTGCATGGTGCCATGTCTTCTTCAAAGTATAAAAATCAAACACACAATTTGTTTCATTTTGATACAGATAACCCTGGATGTGGATGAAGATCCCAGGGCTGCTTATTTTAGGCAAGCAAAGAATGGCCTTCACATCCGTATGGCCCTTCTAAAGCTTCTACTTCTTGGTTGGTAAGATAATAGGAATACCCTACTGGTTGAATAATTTCTCCTATTTTATCAGTTTATTTTCATGATTGGTAAGATCATAGGCTTCCCTATTGGTTGAATTTTCATCAGTATATTTTGATATGTTTATTAGGCAATTTAGCCCGTGATGGGTTACATTCTAGCCTTATAAGTTTGATTTTGATATGTTGTTTTAATTTTAGTCTATTATATTATAAAGATAGGTTTCAATCATTTAGATAATAAAATATCTAATATTTCAGATGATCGCAACAAAATCCGACGGTCGACTTCTGCAGAGTTTTCGTTATTTTAGTCATCTAAATTTTTCATATCTAAGAAAACAATAGAAAAGTGGCAATATTAGTGTACATCAATAATGTCATTTACTAATAAAAATTAAAACCTATAACTTATTAAATATTTTAGTTCATACAAAAATTTTAAAAGATATAACCATTAAAGGATTCTATTAATATGAATCTCAAATTTACAAGACCTCCAAATATTTATTAATTCATTAAGTATGTATTAACCTAAAACCACACTCTATGTTATATAAATGAAATAAAAAAATATATGCTAAGCATATATAAAGGTGGGTTATTATTTATACATTAATTTATGGAACTTTTTAGAGATATGATTGGGGTAATTAATTTGGGGTATAACTAATAATTGGGTTAACCTTTAGCTTTTCTTGTTATACCTTCAAATAATATATTATATATCTATGTATTTTTATATAAATTTATTTATATTAATAATTATTAAGTACATAAAGGTTACCCATCTAATAATATTATAGTAAAAATTATATGAAATTGACATTTTTTTAATTCATGGGATTTGTGGGGCCTAGTGAATGAGACTAGAGAACTTTAGTGATGGCATTGTGTAGTCAATTTTAGTCGATGGCTCCATTATAATATGTTCATAGGCCACTCCTCCTGCCTATTTTCTAGCTAGCTTCAACACACACCTAAGTTCTAAGCAATATTTAATGCAACTATATAGGTCCGAACCTATTTATATAAACTAAACTAACTATACTTGACTTGAAAATGTTCTTTTTAAATCAAAGTTATTTTACAAAAAATATTCTTATAAGGTTAATATTATTCATACGTCTAATTATATCGAATTTGTTATTTTTGGGGTACAGAAAAATAAATTTACATACCCTATGACTTCTTATTTATTTTGTGATATATAGAAAATTTAATTCAGATATCTGTAACTTACTTTATGTATGTCTAATAGCTTTTTCAGTCGAATTTATTTTTCTATTATAGATCGATAATAATTAACAAAAGCTTTTCAAAGTAAACATTAACAAATATTCTTAGGTTATTTGTTGAAAAAAAAAATCACTAAAAAATATGTTGTTTAAAGAAATTCAAATCTACTAAATACATTTAAAAAAAATAAAAATAAAAAGCTGAACTTCGAACGCATAAGAAAATGTTGCACGAATTTAAATATGTTTGCCTTAACAGGTGAATGGTCTCCAATTTTCAATGATATAAAAATTAAGAAAACATGTTTTCCCCCGCGGGGCATGCCTTTATGCCTCCAAACATTAGACATTGCACCTAAATTCAAAAGGTTAACTTTGGAAATACAAATTAAAAGTCTTTTCGTAATTTACAAAATTTATAAGGTTAAACTTGGAAATAGAAACTAAAAGAATATTAGGCATTGGCCACCATATGCATTTTGGCTATATAATTTTTAAAACACAAATCCAAACTACATAGATAATTTTCATATATTTTAAAAATAAATTTATATATATATTATTTTATTTATTTATTTATTTTTAAAAAATAATATTTATATGTAGACCCAAATCGAGTTCTTTTAATGCAAACTAACTTCATAAATTCTGATCGAATAAAGACCAATTAAGTATAATCATAAAATCTCAGTCTGACAATATAATAATAATTAATGAACATAATAAATTATCAAATCTACTTAAATTTTACCGTTGTAAACAATGAAAAGAGACCATTTTTTTATAAAAATATATAATTATATTCGAGTTTATGATATGGGGTTATTACAAAATATAAATATAGTTAAATTATTGTGCTTTGTATACATATTTTTAGGGTTGTGAAAGAAAAATTTATATATTATGTTATAAGATATAATATCGGTCTAGTATAAATTATTTATTAAAAAATATATTTATCCCATGCCATAAAGCATTAAAATTAATATATATATATATATATATATATATATATAGTTTTTAAAATGATATATTATTATTTTTTAAAGGTACACCTTAATTATTTGGTGGGGACAGCCTATTTCCGTGGCTCACCATGAGGTGGCCCATGCTAAGCCTGGTGGGTATGGAAAGCACTGTATCTTATCTCTTCATTTAAGTTGAAAAGACAATGGAGAATTTTTTAATAACCCCTCCCTCTATTTTATAATTTTTAAAAATATTTTTTATATATAGAAAAAAATATATATTTTTTAAAAAAAATTAAAGGTGTCTAATTTCTCTACCTATATATAAAAAGTACGATTGTAAAAAAATTATAGACTAATAAGATAGATATTATTTTCTTTTTTTTAATTTAATTTTTTTTCTAAATGGAGTTAAGTGTAACGTGTCGCTTTGAACGGCTTGAGTAATACAATTTGAGATAATGGGACCTAATAAAAATAAATATTTATAAAATTTAAATGAATAATAAATAAAAAATTATGATAAAAAATAAACATAGGGATTCTATTTAATGAGGTTCACCATAGGAGGAAGTTAAGGACCAAAAACACTAACTCAATCTTTAAAAATAATATTTATTTATTTATTTATTTTTTGTGGTCATAATTTTTATAAATAGGTAACATTCTTTTTTATTTAACAAAATAGACACAATCGAAAGACCAGCTATAATTTAGACAGGCTGAGATATTATGTTAGGTAAAATTTGGATGCCCAATAAGAATACATCGAGCACTACACATATAATCTGATTATATAATATCAGTAAATTGACAATAATCAATAAAAAGATTATCAAATAATGATAATCTGAAAAATATACCACAGATCGTGAAATCAAAATCAGTGACCAGTTATACCAACCGTTACAACATTTGACTCGGGTTACAATAATGTATATCATATCAATATGTAGAAACAATAACATAATACTTTATAGAAGACATGAGCCTTTGCATAGAAGCAATCTAAATTGTCTAATTCTTAGAGAATCAAAAAGACAAACAATGACTAAAAAATTGAAAAGATGATTTTTTACTTCTTTCTTTTATTTAAAATTGTGTATTTAAAAGCTCTAATTTAAATTTCACCCTTATGAGAAAATTATAAAATTCTCACAAATTCAATAGAGAATTATTGTTATACTTTTTGACAAGAACTGCTCGTAACCAGTCATTCTCTATCTAAGAGCCTAAATATTATCTGATTTAATTTGGTTCATTTTATCTTATAGTAGAACAGTTTGGACACGAAACTGTATATTCAAAAAGTTTATTCATTTCTTTATAAAATAAGAAGTCATAACACCTTATCAATTCTATTTTGATTGTCCAATATATTACTGACTTAAAGTCAGAAAAAATTTATATAATAAATATAATTTTATAATCTTCTGTCTATATTTATATTGAGTAAAACTTATGATTGTTTAACCCAAAATTTAATTTGTAACTTTTCATATCAAATTTATTTTTCAATTATGAATAAAAAAATACTCATCAACTTCAAATGGGGCAAATTTATATTTTATCCAATCAAATAATATTGCTTTCTCAGATAGGCATTCCTACTTTATTATGTTACAATATTTGTGAAAAAAAAAAAAGACAAATAGGGGATTTTTTTTTTTTTTAAATAATAATGTCGAAGTTGCTCTTTATACGAAAAGAAAAATAATTACTACGGATAATAACTGCAATTCCTCCAATCAAAACTTAAATTTTTCTCAGATTCATTATGTGGGTTGGTATTTTGCATTATTCAAGGGACGTATAAATCATTTAGTGCGAGTATTTATTGATGGCACCATTTTTTAAAATTATTTTTAAAATTTTTTTATTAATAATATTTATTTATTTATTTATATTTATATGAATTTATTAATATAAATATGTAAATAAGAAATCACGTTGTTTAGATTATGTTAAGAGTGACTAGAGGGTTTTTTTTCTCAACATTATGTATACACCATGTTACTTTATAATATCAATAACATTATTAAGATATATATATAATTATCTAATAATTTTTTTAAAACTAATTAAATTTAAGCCACATTTTAAAGTAATTTTGTTTTTAATAATTGATTATTTCGTATATTGGTATAATATAATAATAATTTCATTATATTCTATAAATTCTGATAATAAATGAAAACAAATACTTGTAATAACCAAAGATATGTAAGAAATGAGCTTGTTCATTGCCTTTATTTAAACTTCAATAAAATTCTGAAGTCTAAATTTTGATTGAATCAAGCTAAGAAAACTGCCGAAGATTTTTATAATCTCAATTATCAAAAAAATAAAATATAAATAGAATAATTATTTTTTATTAATATAATTAGATATAAAATAGTTAAAATTTAATATTTTTATTTGATTAGTCACCTTAAATACATAAAAATTTATTAAGAAAAATAAAATTTTTGGTTTATTATGTAGAAATAACAAAATAAATGAAAAAATATTAACATGAAAAGATATGTTTTACGCTTCTTACACAAATATATATTTTAATACATTACCCTCACATTTTTATAATATGCAGTATTTTTTTACTATTTATTATTTCTGCATAAAAAAAACTATAGTCGAATGAGATAATATTTATTTTAATAGAATAACACTGAAATAAAATTTATGTGGCATCCAATCAAATTCCCAGAATTTCTTAATTTTTGATTTAAAGTATAATTTACACTCAAAAAAAAAATAGTCAACTCAATTAAATATAACTTTATTAAGTCAAAATTTTCTCCACTTAACTCAAAATTAGGTCGTGAAGAGATCATAATCCAGTCTGTTCTATGATGAAAATGAAGAATAATTTCCACAGCCATGGCGTTAAATACCAGTCTTTGAATGTGGGCAAAAACGCATAAAGAAATAATATACCTCACAACATTTGGTTGTAATCTAGTTATTAAAACATGAAAATCCATCATTATTTTGTACAATTTTGGCGCCAGAGGAAATTGAAAATCGCATTTCAAATAGGTATCGTAGACAGTAATGTAGCCCTTCGGTGGATAAAGAGTTGTCCCACTGATTCCAGATAGGAGGTATATCAGCGTATCCGAAATTTGATACCGTGCTCAAAGATACTCAATGTCATAAAAAATTAGAACAGATTGAATGTCGTTTACACTGAGAGTCATTGAGAATAAAGATTTTCGGTAACAAATAAGGCGGCGAAAGGAATTTCAAATGAGAAGATAAAACAAATGATTTAAAAGTGTGGATTGAATGTTTCAAAGCCTATTTATAAACGAGATGTATCAGTCAAAATGATACTATTGGGTTTGAAATTCAAATGACGTGCCTTATCGTGATGGTGATATGTGTTGACCTCCCATCGACTCTTTTACATGTCAAATCATCCAATGTCAATAATAATAACTTGCACGTTTTCAAAAGTGGCGTAGGACTCGAAGAGGTTTACATTTAATGCTACAATTGATGGTAATGATAAAAATTGCCAAGTTAATTGCCATCGTCTAATGAGGTTCATCGGATTGAAAGATCTTATTCGACAAGCCAACGAAGCCTATCGGACTAAGATCTCGGGTTCGGACAAATGGTTGCCTTCGGATGTCATACCAGAAGGCTGAATTTTAAGTCTCCTAACATGAGGGGTTAGTAATGGGTATTATAACTGACAACCCAATAAAAATTGACCCAATATAAATCTAAACCAAGATACGAACTTCAACGGCCCAAACCACCCAAGCAAGGGCATGTCCAATAGCATTAAACACTTTGCTCTTGAAATAGAGATGGAACTAACCTAATAGTCAAAACAGTTCCCCTTTCTTATCTTAAAATAACAGTATCGGGAGTTGGTTGAAATTGCTAATTAGGTTAAATCTTATCCGCCTGATAATTTTTTGGACGATTAACATGAGGAGTCAGTCGTCTCCCAACTTATATAAAAACCTATCATTTCTAATAGAAAAATGTGTCAATATTTGAGATAAAGAAAAGGCAACCCCAAGATGACAATAGAGCTCACTCTCATACACACAAATTAATACGTATTTATAAAAGCACAAACCCCTAAACTAGAAACATAATCATAAACACTTAATTTTACATCCTCTATGTTTTTTCTCTTTTAAAAAAGATATTAATTTAAATGTCGGATGATATATTAAAAAGTAAATTTCGTAAAATTTTTTGACTGTATTTTTTACTGTACAGGATTCAAATTAATGATGTAGGAATACTAAACCTACTTTAAATCCGACGAACAAATTTTGGCCATATTAATCCGTTTTACAATCCAAATCCTCAGACACATCAAACTTAAATTATTTAATTTAACAAATTCAATTCTCTTAAAATCTAAAGACTTGCTTGCAAATAATATAATGCAGATGTTTTAAAATATAATAAATTTGATCACTTTTCAACTCAAATAAAAATTATAAAATAATAAACTAACATATTGAATTTATTTAAACTAATAAAAAATTTTCAAATAATGATTCTTAAAGTCCAAACAATTATTAATGGAGTCTGAGGTTGTTACGACCCCACTATTTTTTTTCATATAAATAATTTTTGAAGAAATTATACATTTAATCCATAAAATAACATATTACTTTATATTAAATTATTTAATAATAAATAAATATATATATATATATATGTATATAAAGATCAAATATCAATTCAACATCTTAATAATTAATTAAAGTCTATATAAATAAGCACAATTGAACAATTTGT
>JAOVVI020017668.1:0-10550 GCA_028571085.2 Nepenthes alata | reverse complement strand
GCTCGACACTCGCGGAGCTGGGTGCGACACTAGAGGTGCTGGGAGTGACACTCGAGGTGCTGGGCGCGACACTGGAGGTGCTGGGTTCGACACGGGCAACGCTAGGTGCAACACTGGAGCTACTCCGAGCGACACTCGGGGTGCTGGGCGCGACACTGGAGGTGCTTGGAGCTACACTCGAGGAGCTTAGCGCGACACTGGAGGTGCTGGGAGCGACACTAGCGGTGCTTTGAGATGTTGGGGGCGACACTCGCGGTGATGGGCGCGACACTTGTGGTTCAGGGAGCAACACTCGCGGTGTTGGGCGCGACACTGGAGGTGTTGGGAGCGACACTCGGGGTGCTGGGCGTGACACTAGAGGTGCTCGGAGGGACACTCCGGGTGCTGGGCGTGACACTGGAGGTGATCGGAGGGACACTCGGGGTGCTGGGCGCGACACAACAGGTGCTGGGAGTGACACTCGGGGTGATGGGCGCGACATTGGACGTGCTGGGAGCAACAATAGTGGTGCTGGGCGCAACCCTGGAGGTGTTGGGAGCGGCACTCGCGGAGCTTGGGGTGACACTGGAGGTGCTTGGAGTGACACTTGTGGTGCCGGCCGTGACACTGGAGGTGCTTGGAGCGACACCCGTGGTGCTGGGCGCGACACTGGTGGTGCTGGGTGAGACACTGGCGGTGTTGGACGCGACACTGGAGGTGCACAAAATGACACTAGCGGTGCTGGGCGCGACACTAGAGGTACTAGGAGCGACCCAAGCGATGCTGGGGGCGACAATGGAGGTGCTGGCAGTGACACTCGCGGTACTGGGCGCAACACTTGAGGTTCTTGGAGCGACAATCGCGGTGCTGGGAGTGACACTGGAGGTGTTGGGTGCGACACTTGCGATGCTGGGCGTGACACTGGAGGTGCTGGGAGGGACACTCGGGGTTGATGGCGTGACACTAGTGGTGCTGGGAGCGACACTAGCGCTGATAGGCGCAACACCGGAGGTGCTGGGAGCGACACTCGCTGTGCTGGGGGCGACGCTGGAGGTGCTGGGAGCGACACTGGCGGTACTGGTCTTGACACTTGACGTGCCGGGAGCGACACTGGAGGTGCTGGGTGCGACACTGGCATTGCTGGGTGCAACACTGGAAGTGCTGGGAGCTACACTCGGTGTGCTGGACGTGACACTGGAGGCGCTCGGAGTGACACTCGGGGTGCTGGGAGTGACACTAGAGGTGCTGGGAGCGATACTCGCGATGTTGGGCGCAACAATGGAGGTGCTGGGTGTGACATTGGCGGTGTTGGGAGCTTTACTGGAGGTGCTGGGAGCTACACTCAGGGTGCTGGGCGCGACACTGGAGGTGCTGGGAACTACACTCGGGGTGCTGGGCGCGACACTGGAGGTGCTTGGAGCGACACTCGCTAGGATGGGCGCAACACTGGAGGCGCTGTGAGCGACACTAGCGGTGCTGGACGAGACACATAAGATGTAGGGAGCGACACTCGCGGTGATGGGCGTGACACTGGAGGTTGTTGGGAGCAACAATCACGGTGCTGGGCGCGACACTGGAGGTTCTTGGTGCGACACTGGCGGTGCTGGGCGTGACATTAGAGGTGCTGGGAGCAACACTCGGGGTGCTGGGAGCGACACTAGGGGTGCCGGGAGTGACACTCGGTGT
Source organism: Nepenthes alata (assembly GCA_028571085.2). Taxonomy (NCBI): domain Eukaryota; kingdom Viridiplantae; phylum Streptophyta; class Magnoliopsida; order Caryophyllales; family Nepenthaceae; genus Nepenthes; species Nepenthes alata. Next base: position 8,885 of record JAOVVI020017668.1, on the reverse strand, counting down.
GCTTGCCGCAACACTGGAGGTGCTCGGAGCGTTACTCGGGATGCGGGGCGTGACACTAGAGGTGCTGGGAGCGACACTCGCTGTGCTGGGCGCAACATTGGAGGTGCTGCAAGCGACACTCGTGGTGCTGGGCGGGACACAGGAGGTGCTAGGAGTGACACTCGCGGTGCTGGGAGCGAGAGTCACGGTGCGGGGCGCGACACTTGAGTTGCTTGGAGCGACACTCGCGGTGCGGGATGCGACAGTGGAGGTGCTTGGTGCGACACTGGCGTTGCTGGGTGCGACACTCGGGGTCGTGGGCATGACACTGGAGGTGGTGGGAGCGACACTAGCGGTGCTGGACGCGACACTGGAGGTACTGGGTGCGACACCGGTGGTGCTGGGTGGGACACTAGACATGCTGGGAGCGACACTCGCGGTGCTGGATGCGACGTTGGAGGTGCTGGGAGTGACACACGTGGTGCAGGGCGCGACATTGGCGGCGCGGGCTGCAACACTGGCATTTCTGGGCACGACACTGGAGGTGGTGGGAGCGACACTCGCGGTGCTGGGTGTGACACTGGAAGTGCTGGGAGCAACAGTCAGGGTGTTTGACGAGACACTGAAGGTGTTTGGAGCGACAGTCGGGGTGCTGGGCGCGACATTGGTGGTCCTTGGAGCAACACTCGGGGTGCTGAGCGCGACTCTAGAGGTGCTGCGACCGACACACGGGATGCTGGGCGTGACACTAGAGGTGTTGGGAGCGACACTAGCTTTGCTGGGTGCCACTCTGGAGGTTCTGGGAGAGACACTCGTGGTGCTGGGCGTGACACTGGAGGTGCTGGGAGCGACATTGGCAGTGTTGGTCGAGACATTAGAGGTGCTGGGAGTGACACTCGGGGTGCTGGGCGCGACACTGGAGGTGCTGGGAGTGACACTTGGGGTGCTGAGCGCGACTCTAGAGGTGCTACGAGTAACACTCGGGATGCTGGGTGTGACACTAGTGGTGCTAGAAGCGACACTAGCTATGCTGGGAGCGACTCTGGAGGTGCTAGGAGCGACACTCGCGTTGCTCGGTGCGACACTGGAGGTGCTGGGAGCGACACTGGCGGTGCTGGGAGCGACTGTGGAGGTGCTGTTAGTGACACTCCTGATGCTGGGTGCGACACTGGAGGTGCTGGGAGCGACACTTGCGGTGCTGGGTGCCACACTGGAGGTGCTCGGAGTGACACTCGCGATGCAGGGCGCGACACTGGAGGTGCTGGGTGCGCCACTGGTGTTGCTGGGCGCAACAGCAGAGGTGCTGGGAGCGACACTCGTGGTGCTGGGCGCGACACTAGACCTGCTGGGTGCGACACTTGGGGTCCTGGGTATGACATTGGAGGTGGAGAGAACGACACTAGAGGTGCTGGGTGCGACACTGGAGGTACTGGGTGTGACACTAGTGGTGGTGGGCGCGACACTTGAGGTGCTGGAAGCGACACTCGCGGTGTTGGGCGTAACACTGGAGGTGCTGAGAGCGACACTCGCGGTGCTGGTGGCGACAATGGAGGTGTTGGGAGCGACACTCGCGGGGTGGGGCGCAACATTGGAGGTGTGGGGTGCGACACTTTCGTTGCTTGGCGCAACACTAGAGGTGCTGCTAGCGACACTGAAGGTGCTGGGAGCGTCACTCGGGGTGCTGGACGCGACATTAGAGATGCTGGGGGCAATACTCACGGTGCTGGGCGCGACGCTGGAGGTGCTGGGAGCGACACTGGTGGTGCTGGGCACGGAACTGGAGGTGCTGGGAGGGACACTCACGGGGTTGGGCGCGACACTGGAGGTGTTGGGTACGACACTGGCATTGCTGGGTGCGACACTGGAGGTGCTGGGCACGAAAATGGAGGTGCTCGGAGTGACACTTGGGGGTGCTGGGCGCGACACTAGATGTGCTTGGAGAGACAGTCATGGAACTGGGTGCGACGCTTGAGGTGTTGGGAGCGACACTCGCGGTGCTAGGCGGGACACAGGAGGTGCTCGAAACGACACTCGTGGTGCTGGGAGCGACACTCACGTTGCTGGGCACAACACTGGTGGTGCTTAGAGTGATACTCGTGTTGCTTGGCCTGACACTAGAGGTGCAGGGTGCGACATTGGCGTTAGTGGGCGCGACACTGGAGGTGCTGGGAGCAACACTCGGGGTGCTGCGTGAGACAATGGATGTGTTGGCAGCGACAGTCGGGGTCCAGGGCACGTCAATGTTGGTGGTGGGAGCGACACTAGCGGTGCTGGGCGTGACACTGGCGGGGAGGGTGCGACACTTGAGGTGCTGGGAGCAATACTGGAGGTGGCGGGCGCGACACTCGTTGTGCTGGGTGCGACACCGGAGGTGCTGGGAGCGACAATCGTGGTGCGAGGTAGGACACTAGAGTTACGGGGTGCGACACTGGTGTTGCTGGGCACGACACTGGAGGTTCTGCGAGCCACACTCGTGGTGCTGGGCGCGACACTGGAGGTGCTCGGATCGACACTCGCGGTGCTGGACGCGACACTGGAGGTGCTCGGAAGGACACTCGCGGTGCTGGGCGCGACACTGGAGGTACTGGGTGCGACAATGGCATTGCTGGGCGCGACACTGGAGGTGCTGGGTGCAACACTCAAGGTGCTGGGCGTGACACTGGTGGTGATGGGAGCGACACTCAAGGTGCTGGGCACGACACTGGAGGTGCTGGGAGCGACACTCGCTAGGCTGGGCGCAACACTGGAGGAACTTTGAGCGACACTAGCGGTACTGGGCGTGACTCGTAAGGTGCTGGGAGCGACACTCGCGGTGATGGGCGTGACACTCGAGGTGCTGGGGCCGACACCTGCGGTGCTGGGCGCGACATTGGAGGTGCTGGGTGCGACACTGTCGGTGCTGTGCATGACATTGGAGGTGCTAGGAGAGACACTCGGGGTGCTGGGAGCGACACTGGGGTTGCCGAGAGCGACACTCGGTGTGCTTGCCGCGACACTGGATGTGCTGCGAGCGACACTTGGGATGCGGGGCGTGACACTAGAGGTGCTGGGAGCGACACTCGCTGTGCTGGGCGCGACACGGGACGTGCTACGAGCAACACTCGCGGTGCTGGGCGCGACCCTGGAGGTGCTGGGAGCGACACTTGCGGTGCTGGGCGGGAGTGTGGAGATGCTGGGAGCGACACTCGCGGTGTTGAGCGTGACACTGGAGGGGCTGGGAGCGACACTCGCGGTGCTGGGCTGGACACAGGAGGTGCTGGGAGCGACACTCATAGTGTTGGGAGCGACACTCGTGGTGCGGGGCACGACACTAGAGGTGCTGAGAGCCACACTCGGGGTGCGGGGCGTGACACTGGTGGTGCTGGGGGCGACACTCGCGTTGTGGGGTTCGACACTGAAGGCGCATAGTGCAACACTGGCGTTGCTGGGTGCGACACTAGATGTGCTGGGAGCGACACTCGGGGAGCTAGGCACGACACTGGATGTGCTTGGAGCGACACTCCGGGTCCTGGGTGCGACATTGGAGGTGTTGGGTGTGACACTCGTTGTGGTGGGCGGGACACTGGACTTACCGGGAGCGACACTCGCTGTGTTGGGCGCGACAATGGAGGTGATGGGAGCGACACTCGCGGTGCTGGATGCGACATTGGAGGTGCTGGGAGTGACACTCATGGTGCTGGGCGCGACATTGGAGGTGCTGGGAGCGACACTGGCGGTGCTGGCGAGACTGTGGAGGTGCTGCGAGTGACACTCGGGGTGCTGGGCGCGACACTGTAGGTGCTGGGAGCGACTCTCAAAGTGCTGGGCACGACACTGGAGGTGCTGGGAGCGACACCCGGGGTGCTGGATGCGACAATGGAGGTACAGAGAGCGACACTCGGAGTGCTGGGTGCTACATTTAAGGTGCTTAGAGCGACACTCGGGGTGCTGAGCGCGACTCTAGAGGTGTTGCGAGCGACACACGGGACACTGGGCGTGACGCTGGAGGTGCTGGGAGCGACACTAGCTATGTTGGGCGCGACACTCGCGGTGCTGGGAGCGACACTGGCGGTGCTGGGCGCGACACTGGAGGTGCTGGGAGCGACACTGGCGGTGCTGGGCGGGACATTGGAGGTGCTGGGATCGACACTCGGGGTGCTGGGCGTGACACTGGAGGAGCTGGGAGCTACACTCGGGGTGCTGAGTGTGACTCTAGAGGTGCTACGAGCGACACTCGGGATGCTAGGCGTGACACTAGAGGTTCTAGGAGCGACACTAGCTGTGCTTGGCGTGACTCTGGAGGTGCTGGGAGCGACACTCGCGGTGCTGGGCGCGACACTTGTGGTGCTTGGAGCGACACTGGCGGTGCTGGGGGGACTGTGGAGGTGCTGGGGGCGACACTCCCGGTGATGGGCGCAACACTGGAGGTGCTGGGAGCGACACTCGAGGTGCTGGGTGAGACAGAGGAGGTGCTGGGAGCGACACTCGTGGTGTTGGGAGCGACACTCGCGGTGCTGGGCGCGACACTAGAGGTGCTGGGAGCGACACTAGTGGTGCTGGGAGAGACAATCGCGGTGCTGGGCGCGACACTGGAGGTGCTAGGAGCGACACTCGGGGTGCTAGGAGCGACACTCGGGGTGCTGGGCGCGACACTAGAGGTGTTGGGTGTGACACTCGTGGTGCTGGACGCGACAATGATGTCGCTGGGGGCGACACAGGCGGTGTTCGGCGTGACACTAGAGGTGCTGCGAGTGACACTCGCATTGCTGGGCGTGACACTTGAGGTGTTGGGAGCGACAATCGAGGTGTTTTGTCTTGTCACTGGAGTTGCTGGGAGCGACACTCGGGGTGGTGGGTGTGACACTGGAGGTGCTGAGAGAGACACTGGCGGTGTAGAGCGCGACAGTGGACGTGGTAGGAGCAACACTAGTGGTGCTGGGCATGACACTGGAGGTTCTGGGAGCGACACTCACGGTGCTGGGTACGACACTGGAGGCGGTGGGAGCGACACTTGCAGTGCTGGACTCGACAATGTGCGTGGAGCGACCCTCACGGTGCTAGCCGTGACACTGGAGGTGTTGGGTGCGACACTTGCATTGCTGGGAATTACACTGGAGGTGCTGGACCCGACATTGGGGTGCTGGGTGGGACTATGGAGGTGCTGGGCACGACACTGGAGGTGCTGGGAGCGACACTCGCGGTGCTGGGCGCGACACTCGAGGTGCTGGGTGCGACACTGGAGGTGCTGGGATCGACACTTGCGGTCCTTGGCACGATCCTGGAGGTGTTGGGAGTAACACTCGTGGTGTTGGGTGCGACACTGGAGGTGCTGGGAGAGACACTCGCGGTGCTTGGCACGATACTGGAGGTGCTGGGTGCGACACTAGTGTTGCTCGCCGCAAAACTGGAGGTGCTGGAAGCGAATCTCTGGGTGCTGGGCGCGACACTGGAGGCGCAGGGAGCGACACTCGCGGTGCTGGGCGCGACACTGGAGGTGGAGGTAGCGACACTCGCGGTACTGGGCGCGACAGTGGAGGTGTTCGGAGCGACACTCGCGGTGATTGGCGTGACACTTGATGTGATGCGTGCGACCCTGGTGTTGCTGGACGTGACACTGGAAGTGCTAGTTGCGACACTCGGGGTGCTGGGTGTGACACTGGAGGTGCTGGGAGTGACACTTAGGCTGCCGGGCGTGACACTTGATGTGCTGGGAGCGATAATCGTGGTGCTGGGCGCGACAGTGGGGGAGCTGGGATAGACATTCGCGTTGCTGGGCGCGACACTGGAGGTGCTGGGAGCGACACTCGCGCTACTCGGTGTGACACTGGAGGTGCTGGGAGTGACACTCGCGGTGTTGGGTGCGACACTTGAGGTGCTGAGAGCAACACTAGCGGTCCTGGGTGAGACACTGGAGGTGCTAGGAGAAACACTCGCGATGCTGGGCGTGACACTCACTGTGCTGGGCATGACGCTGGAGGTGCTGGGAAGGACACTCGCGATGCTGGACGCGGCAATGGAGGTGCTGTGCGCGACACTGGAGGTGCTTGGAGCGACACTCGGGGTGCTGGGCACGACACTGGAGGTGCTGGAAGAGACACTCGCTAGGCCGGGCGCGACACTGGAGGCGCTGTGAGCGACACTACCGGTGCTGGGCACGACACTTAAGGTGCTGGAGCGACACCCGCGGTGATGGGTGCGACACTTGAGGTGCTGGGAGCGACACTCGCGGTGTTGGGGGCGATACTGGACGTGCTGGGTGCGACATTGGCAGAGCTTGGCGTGACATTGGAGGTGCTGGGAGTGACTGTCGGGGTGCTGTGCAAGACACTAGTGGTGCTGGAAGCGACACTTGGGGTGCTGGGCGCGACACTGGAGGTGCTGGGAGCGACACTCGGGAAGCGGGGCGTGACACTAGAGGTGCTGGGAGCGACACTCGCTGTACTGGGCGTGACACTGGAGGTGCTACGAGCGACACTCGCGGTGCTGGCCGTGACACTAGAGGTGCTGGGAGCGTCACTTGCGGTTCTGGGCAGGACAGTTGAGGTGCTGGGAGCGACACTCGCGAAGCTGGGCGTGACATTGGAGGGGTTGGGGGCAACACTAGCGGTGCGGGGCACGACACTAGAGGTGCATGGTGCGACACGAGAGGTGGAGCGAGTGATACTCGGGGTACTGGGCGTGACACTGGACGTGCTAGGAGCGACACTCACGGTCCTGGGCGCGAGACTGGAGGTGGTGGGAGCAACACTAACGGTGCTGGACGCGACACTGGAGGTGCTGGGTGCGACACTGGCGGTGCTGGGCGGACTCTGGAGGTGCTAGGAACGACACTCGCGGTGCTGGGTGTGACATTGGAGGTGCTGGGAGTGACACTCGCGGTGCTGGATGCGACACTAGAGGTGCCGGGAGCGACACTCGTGGTGCGGGGCACGACACTAGCGGTACAGGGTGCAACACTGGCGTTCCTGGGCACGACACTGGAGTTGCGGCGAGCGACAATCGGGGTGCTGGGCCTGACACTAGAGGTGCTGGGAGCGACAATCGAATTGCTGGGCGGGACCCTGGTGGTGCTGGGAGCGACACCTGGGGTGCTGGACGCGACACTTAAGGTTCTGGGAGCGACACTCGGGGTGCTGGCCGCAACACTAGAGGCACAGAGAGTGACACTCGGGGTGCTAGGGGCAACATTGGAGGTGCTTGGAGCGACACTCACGGTGTTGGGCACGACACTAGAGGTGCTGTCAGCGACACTGGCATTGCTAGGTGCGACACTAGAGGTGTTGGGAGCGACACTCAGGGTGCTGGACGCGACACTGGAGGTACTGGGAGAGAGACTCGGGGTGCTGGGCTCAACACATGAGGTGCTGGGAGCGAAACTCGCGGCGCTGGGCGCGACACAGGAGGTGCAGGGAGCGACACTCGCGGTGCTAGGTGCGACATTGGAGGTGCTGGGAGCGACACTCGTGGTTATTTGCGGGACACTGTAGGTGCTGGGAGAGACAATCGCGGTGTAGGGCGCGACACTGGAGTTGCTGGGTGTGACACTCGCGGTACTGGGCGCGACATTGGAGGTGCTGGGAACGACACTCACAGTGCTGGGCGCAACATTGGAGGTGCTGGGAGCGACACTTGCGGTGCTGGGCGAGACAATGGCGGTGCTGGGAGCGACACTTGGGGAGCTCGGCGTGACACTTCAGTTGCTGGTCGCGACCCTCAGGGTGCTGGTCACGACAGTAGCGGTGGTAGGAGTGACACTCAGGGTGCTGGGTGCAACACTTGAGGTGGAGGGAGCGACAATCGCAGTGTTGGGCGCGACACTGGAGGTGCTGGGACCGACCCTCTCGGTGTTGGGCGCGACTTTGGAGGTCCTGGGAGCGACACTAGCGGTGCTGGGCACAACACTGGAGGTGCTTGGAGTGACACTCGCTGTGTTGGGCGCGACACTAGAGGTGCTGGGAGCGACACTGGCATTGCTAAGTGCGACACTAGAGGTGCTGGAAGCGACACTCAGGGTGCTGGACGTGACACTGGAGGTACTGGGAGAGAGACTCGGGGTGCTGGGCGCAAGACTTGAGGTGCTCGGAGCGACACTCGCAGTGCTGGGCGCGACACTAGAGGTGTTTGGAGCGACACTCACGGTGCTATACGTGACACTGGAGGTGCTGGGAGCGACACTGGCATTGCTGGGTTCGACACTAGAGGTGCTAGGAGGAACACTCGGGGTGCTAGACGCGACATGGAGGTGCTAGGAGAGACACTCGGGGTGCTTGGCGCAACACTTGAGGTGCTCGGAGCGACACTCGCAGTGCTAGGCGTGACACTGGTGGTGCTGGGAGTGACACTCGCGGTGGTGGGAGCGACACTCGCGGTGCTTGACTCGACACCGGAGGTGCTGGGATTCGCACACGCGGTGCTGGGTGCGACACTGGAGGTGCTGGGAGTGACCCTCGCGATGCTGGGCGCGACACTGGAGGTGCTGGAAGAGACACTCGCTAGGCCGGGCGCGACACTGGAGGCGCTGTGAGCGACACTACCGGTGCTGGGCACGACACTTAAGGTGCTGGAGCGACACCCGCGGTGATGGGTGCGACACTTGAGGTGCTGGGAGCGACACTCGCGGTGTTGGGGGCGATACTGGACGTGCTGGGTGCGACATTGGCAGAGCTTGGCGTGACATTGGAGGTGCTGGGAGTGACTGTCGGGGTGCTGTGCAAGACACTAGTGGTGCTGGAAGCGACACTTGGGGTGCTGGGCGCGACACTGGAGGTGCTGGGAGCGACACTCGGGAAGCGGGGCGTGACACTAGAGGTGCTGGGAGCGACACTCGCTGTACTGGGCGTGACACTGGAGGTGCTACGAGCGACACTCGCGGTGCTGGCCGTGACACTAGAGGTGCTGGGAGCGTCACTTGCGGTTCTGGGCAGGAC
>JAOVVI020017667.1:0-10551 GCA_028571085.2 Nepenthes alata | reverse complement strand
ATTGGTATTTATATAAAGTAAAAAAATTATATTTATATAAAAAAAATTATATTTTAAACCAGGTCGAGCCTAATATGACACTTTCACCCATAAATTTGCCTAGCCCTAATAATTAAACAGATATAATTTTATCATCATAACCATTCATAATACTTTTAAATATTGACTAAATTTTATAAAATTTTAGCAAAATAAAATCAAACCGATTAGACGGTTCAATGTTGATCAAGTCTAATCTCAAGCAAGTAGATTTGTTTGATTAATATTGGTATTCAAATCATGAATGATTGCTCTTTAATTTTCTGTAACTATAAAAGTAAATACATTTATTTAAATAAAATGATAAAAAAATAAAAACACAAAAAACAAAAAAAAAATATGTAATTGTTTTCAAAACTAAACAAATCTTAATATTTTGTTATTTTTTAACGGCATTGCAGTAACGTGGCCCCAAAAGTCAGCATCCTGCTTCCACATAGTCAATCAATCATATTACTATTCACATCTTTTTAATATCTGTGGGCTCCATTGCCCAGGATTAATGATCGAACCCCCTAGACCTTACTATATGTATATATATATTTATTTATTTAATTTTATTAATAATATAAATATTTTATTATTTTATTATTAAAAAATAAAAAAAATTATTCGGAATAGTCCCCTAGATCTGATGAAAATCAAACACAGGCCAAATGTAAATCGGTTTTATGTGAAATTTTGTGACCATTAAATCAAGCCAGACTAGACATGAATTAGCCACCTGGCTAAAAATCATATTCGTGCCCGTTTATAATCCAAAATAGGTCAATTTTAGTAAATCTATAAATGTATTTTTGTTTTTAGGTATTTTTATTTAAAAATTTATCTATCCTCAAAAGACACCGATAAATATAAAATATTTTAAAATTATAATATTTAGAATAATATTTATTTATAAATTATAGATTTATAACAAAATAGTGAAGGCTAGCAAATTCGAAGTGAACGACCTAGTTTTGAGGTGCAATGAGGTTACGGGTAAGATACCTAATAGGAACAAACTTTTTTCTAATTGGGAGGGACTATTCCTAATCTTAGTCAATTTTTAGAATGGCGTGCATAAACTACGTACTCAAAATGAAAGATTGATCCAGAGGATATGGAACGCCTTCACTTCAAAAAATATTATCAGTAAATTTATACAGGAGAAAGGAAAAAAAACTACTCAACTAGTCGAGTATACAAAATGAGTATAACCCTTATAACATACACTCATCCCCATCTTTTATCCCCAACATTTTATTTCCTTAGCATCTTTTTGAATATATTAAAAAGATCACTGATTTGAATATAAGAGAATGCACCGGACCCATTTCTCAGTATCTAATATCCAATTTATTTTATTATGATATGCAATATTCTATTTTATAGTTATAAAGATCAGACCCGTTTGTATTCAAATATCTAAGTAAAACAGTTAGCTCTCTAAATTGGGTGAACTTTCGCCTGTTAAAACAACTTATTAAAAAACAGGGTCACAGTCTCGGTTGAAGTAACCAAGTGACCAGACCCGTTTGTATTCAAATATCTAAGTAAAACAGTTAGCTCTCTAAATTGGGTGAAACTTTCGCCTGTTAAAACAACTTATTAAAAAATAGGATCACAGCCTTGGTTGAAGTAACCAAGTGACCAAAAAGACGGTCATATACCAACTATTGTATAAAGACCTAGGGAGCTTGTAGATTAAAGTCCAAACCCTTTTTGAGAGTTTAAATTAAACATCAAGAAAAACTTAGGGGGTTTTGTCAATATAAGTGCTACGATATCATCTCATAAGAATGAGCACCGTCAGTCAAGTACAGTCGACAGATTAGGGTCTGACAAAACCCGATAGTAATGGGAACCACATCTAGTCAGCAAACAAAGAACGTATTAAATAAAAAAATTCAGCATGTGAAAAGAACATCCTCAGTGACAATGATTGTTACAATCTAATTGATTTATTAATTTATAAATATTAGTAGTAAGGAGATCCAAGTTTTCCACATAATGATTACAAGTGCGTTGTCCATGACCTACAAAAGAATATCTTGACTACCTAAAGGCTCGGGACTAGCCAAAAATCATGACAATGGGTCCCCACTAAGTTTCAACAAATCCTTGATGTCAGAATGTCTGGAAGTCCCAAAGTCCTCAGATCGAGAGAACCTAAGAAAAAGTTGGGAGCTACAAAAGATACGATCAGCTTGCAAGTGGAAAACCCCTCCTGAAACCTCTTCCAATCAAAGACGTACACTTAGCTCTCCCTTGAGATGATCACACTTAACCAAAGATCAACAATTAAGCTAGCATCCAAAATTGATCGATACTCAACCTCCTAAAGTTTGTCCTCAAGTGAGATGATCCGATTTATAGCAATAACTTTTTCATCTAATAGCTCTTGAGATCTCATCAATCACTTGAACAACTCGCTATCTAAGTAAGTGGCCTGATCTCGACTCTACTCAACCTCGATAATGGTGAAATTAACTAAAATCTCCATCTTCCTGAGAACGGTAGGATCAGTATACGCTTGGGATAAAAGAGTAATTTCGATATCACGTTTGTGCAGCCCATCATCGATCAGGCAAACCAACTTCTATAACTATCAAACAAAGTAAACTAGTCAGCTAAAAATAGCGACGACAAGGAGAATATAGATAAAGGGTTACGTAAGTAGTACCTTAGTGGGAAAATATCTCTCGAAGAAGAGCTGAACTCGGAGACGTTCAGAGCCCTTCAACATAAAAGAGGCAAAGCGTGACAATGGTGAGGGACTTCAAACCCCGGCGGCCGAGAAAAAGCGTCTGGATCCTTCGGGTGCCCAAATATGGAAGCGTCAACTTAAGAAGTCTCCCCCGCCTCCAAAACCTTCGAATTATTATCGAAAAACTTCTCGATTGCCTGAGTATTATTAATAGAATCCACAATGAAAATAGTACGAGGTGCAAAAGTAGGCTCGCTGGGCAACAGGTTAACAAAAATTATGACATCATATTCAGTTATAAACGGAGTAGCAATCAATCATTCTATCCACTCGCAACTGGGTCATTTATTTTAGAAATATTTGGAGATGAATCTTCACCATCCACAGCGAATTTGAACGACCCTTCGAAAATTGGGTGGCCTAGTAAAAAACGAATAAAAGCTGACTTTCGAGATAACTCACTGGTTTCCAACATTACCATCTCATCACAGGCCTCGTCAATCACCCTGTCATATTCATTGGAGGAAGTCGATAGGGATTTGTCCTTTTAGCTGCCCTTGTAGGAGAATCCCAAATGAAAAATTTACACGGTTTTCTCTTGGGTCGGTAGAGAGACATATTGACAACGACCTCTCTTTCTGCACTCACCTCACAATCGACTTTAATGAGCGCCTACAGAGTCAAAAAATTATTTTTTCTCCGAAGTAAAATAGTATTTTTTCTCAATCAGCTTAGTCAAAAGTCAAGCCATGAAAGTCTAATTTTTTGAGACTTTTCTAGAATAAGTAGGATTAACCAACTTTGATTTGTTGAAAAGAGTTCAGTCAAAAGAGATTGTAATATGAAAATATCGATCCTTCTAATCCTTTATTGAGTTTAAATTATCCCCGCTTATTTTATACATTTTTGGGGGAGTTAAAGATTTTCAATCACTTTTCTAATTAAACTAGAAAATAACTTTAATGGCCCAAATATCCAAACAAAGTTTCCAGCGATAGAGAAAAATACACAAGAAAATTAAATACCTAATTTCATTGTGGTGAAGGTGTGCCATCGGAATTTTAAGGGTCTCCAAAATCTCTCATAGTTCTCACACGAAGGGAATACGAAGTCGTTGCTTCAAATGAATCTCGCAAATTGTAACAAAGTCGAGTCGAGGAGAATAAACTCTCTCATTGAACAAAAGAACCTGAAAGGAAATGTTGATAGGAATATTAAACCTATCATAAATGTTTACCACATCCTCAATGGTAAGAATAGATGAAATCTCAACAACACCTCTAGAAACTACTTGAGAGGCCATGGAAACAAGGAGAAGCGAAAAGTAAATTAGGATTGGGAGAAGTGAAAAATGTAGAAGTGTAGAAGTGAAAGGACGCCGGATGCTAAATGAGCAAGGATCATAGACCAAAACGGTATTGTCTATTCCTGTCAAAGGGGTGCACCGTCATAATGGTTGAAACACATGTCAATATAAAAATGTATTGTATTTCCCCTGAACCATTCATGGTAGCCTGACGTAACGCCACCTAAAGCAAACATGTGCAACACCACATCAACTTAAATGCATCGGTTATGATAACCTGACGCAGTGCTTCTCAAGGTAGCAGATTGATAATCGGCAATCTTGACACTTAGTTAATTATGATGGGACAAGTCGACCCTAATTAAAGTCAATCTAGTCAATTTACGAATATGCAAATAACTTGTTCATTCAAAGTAAATTATTACATGTTGGATTGTCATAAGATTGAATTATCAGAGGTCCGAATTGTAAGATTATCAGAAATTAAATAACAAAAAATGGTATTCAAACACATGTCGGCCACTCTGCGCATCAACTATTTAGAAAACGCAAATATATTAAAGTCATGTAGAGAATGAATAATATCATTCGGGTAATTATGGTCATTGATTCCTTTCACAATGTATAAACCTACAATAATAAAAATACAACTCAAGTGAAAAGGAAGAAAAATGTAGGATGACAACCTAGTAAAAAAAAACCTCTCTCCAAGAACTTCAACAGCACTATGAAGGGAGATAAAGAATAAAAATTGTCCGCCCAAGTCTCAATAGTCACTTAGGTCTCCTCAGGCGTAAACATAAAAGATGGAGACCTTATTATAACGATGAAGGCTTGACTTTGGGATGGATGTAAGAGAGGAAAATTAAAGTGATTTTTCATATAAAAGAGGGTAATCAAGATAATTTTTAAGTGTTTTTACGAACCGTGGTTTTAAAATTTGAAGAGAAACATCCATCGATTTTGATAACTACTATTCATGACAGTGAAAGCACCATGATGATTCAAAGTGGGTATATCGCCAAGGCAAAAACAGCTCCTCAATTTATAACCGAGAGGATAGTTCAATGCGTATTTAACTCAGGAAGATATCAAATCATAGTAATTGATAGTAAGGAATAAAATATTGCCAAACATGACCGTGAATTAAGAGAATATGGAAAAGGCACACGCATAGAAAATTCAACTAGCGTCCCATCAATGACATGTTGAGGATTGGAATTCAAACCTCCTAACATGGAGGCTAGCGATAGATGCGACTAGAAATGGGTTGGCCCGATACTCAATTAGATAAAAGGCTCAAATACTCACGGCCCAATAAAAAATATTACAGAGCTTATCAGGTAATAATACTCAATTGCTTGAACCAAAGGATAAAATTTAAATAGATAAATATTAAATGGCCATAATAAGCAACCACAATGACATTATATCTGAAAGTGTAGTCCTATCATTAAATAGTGACGGTGATTACACACTATCAATAACACTTCTCACCACTAATTCAAAATGACGTCATATACAGACATCGATCTCGGTACTAATTAGCCAAAAAGTGCCTTTAATCATAAATATAACCTCACCTCATAGAAAAAAAGGGAGAGAGAATAAAAAAATAGTTAACTAGTCAAGAACACAAAAGAACTATAATTCTTCTAACAGATACTCATCCCTATCCTCTTTTATTTCCAACATTTTTCTTCATTATGATCTTTTCAAATTTATTAGAAAAATTAATAATTTAAGTGTCAAATGATATATTAATAAACGAGTCCTATATACCTTTAACATCTAATTTATTTTATTATGATGTGTAGGATTCCGATCTATAGTTACGAAAATCAAATCCGTTTATATTTAGATATCCAAGCGAATCAATCATCTCCCTAATTTGTAGAATAATTTAGAATATTGTATACCTCCAACGTTTAATTTATTCTATTATTGTGGGTAAGATTCTTATATATAGTTACGAAAATTAGATTCATTTGTATTCGAATATTCAAGTAAATTAGTTGGCTCCCTAATTTGTATAATAATTTATATTCCTGAAACGCATAGGGATAGTCGTTGCAGCCATTGGTTTATTTCATCCGACGGCTGCAATTTCATTGTACGGGCTGCAACGCGGGAAACGCGTTGCAGCCCCCTCGTCTCTTATTTTATATCATTAAAAGTAATATCTTATGATTTTTTTTTATTTTTTTAAAAAATAATAAATTGTAAAAATATTTATATCATAATAAATTAATCAAAAAAATATTTATTTTTTAAATCTAAATATTATAAAACTAGAGTGGTTAAATTAAATATAATTCAATAGTTTTTATTTTATTTTTTAAATAACATAAAATATAACTTTTTAAAATTTTTTTAAAAAATTAAATTATCAAAATACATAACAAAAATAATTTAATACACAACTATTATTATTTTTTATTTTTACAAATATTATTAATCTAACGGTTGGAATTAAATCGCTGGAAGCTATCACCGGATTAAAGTAAAAGCCGACTTCCACTCATTCCCACTGAAAGAAAAAGTTCAACTTCCACTCTGTCTTCTCTCTCTCTATCTTTCTTCTCTCCGTGCTTCATCACGGTCAACTAAGTTGTCTCCTTCACCTTCAACTCGGTGAAAATTTTTGCGGAATCGTGAAACATTCTCTCTTCCCAAGCATGTTAGGAAATGAAGTGGCTAAAACAACCACAAAAGCGGAATTAAGAATCAGTTTTTAATACCTCCGACCATTTGGTGCTCTGTTTTCGGGCTTCAGATTCGGACCGACTCCATACTTCTTGACACTCATTCACTCGTTTAAATGGTGTATTGATCGAGTTGGATGTCAGGGACAAAGCCAGAAGTCTCAATTTATAGGCGAAGCCATCACCCGTCTCAACCGAGCGTTTTACACTCGAACCAGCCAAAATTGATGAATTGACTTAATGGGAGAGTTATCACCACTTAATGGACCACAAATGCTTCAGCAATTAACTGAGTAAAACGCCAGACAGTGATGAAACGATCGAAGAAGTCGAATCGGCCATGAACATGTCGTCGGCTCAAAAACGGCTCAGTGGCTCGAAAACGGCTTGAAAACGGCTCGGCTGGCGCAGTGGCTCGTGGCTTAATGGGCCGGCTCAGTTAATAATGGGCTGAAGCCCACAGCTAAACCACCATGTTCAGAGAACAACCCTTTGGAAAAAAACCAAGAAACTCTCTAAAGATCAGCTTCACAATTTGACTATTGCATTGCCTCCCCTAGGAAATTCTACTTCTAAGAAACACAATTCCGAATCCTTGATTCAGACCATATCCCTAGAGATGGCGGTTCATAATAAGACTGAGATTCTTATTGGCAAAGCGGCTCAAGCAGCACCACCACACCACCAAAGCTATCAGGTTCCTCCTGCCCTATGGAGGACATAAGACATCTCAGCTAGGTGCTTACCATTGGCATTGCAATGGCAACTATTTACCACAATTTTTTTTCTTCAATCTTGAAGACAATGTTTCTTTAATAACGAGGGCAATGTTACGTGCCTAAAGTTTTTAAATTCTTTTCCCTTTCTATTTTTCTATTTTTGTCCTTTTGGTTGTATGCTTTTCGTTTTCCCAAAGTTCTATTTTGTTTTATTTAATTAAGGCTTTTGATTGATCCCAGCTGATTCAATTAAAATATTATTATATATATAATGAGTGGTAGTTATAGTAAAAGCAGAAAGAAAATTCCGATTCTCACGTCTATTTTTCCCACTCTACTTTTCTCTCACACACTCGCTCTATCTTTTCCCTCGACTGCCTCTCTGTCTTTCTTCTCTCCCTTGTCACCCATTTCTCTGCCTCTATTTTGCCTATGTCTCACTCTTTTTCCTCTATTCTTCTTCTACTGAACCCCCTTCACCGTCTTCTTCTCCGATTTTATCTAATGTTTGTCATTCGCCGATGCCGACACCAACGACACATGCATCAGAACCAAGTTTTGAGTACTACACCTAGTGGATGTAATTTACTTTATAAATTTACTAAACATGTTCCTAAGTGTTAGAATCATTTTTCTAATTGGCATATTCCGTGACCATATTTACTATTGTATCGATGTCGGGTTATGGGTTGCCGAAATGCAGTATCAACATTCATCTGTTGCTGTCCGTTCTGACTTCCAGGGATACCGCGCCTGCTGTGTACTCTCCAGTCGCTCGAGCTTGTCCGAAGCCCCGCACCCTCCGTGTGCTCGTTACCCGCTCGACCCTAAAATATAGAATGGTCCCTGCTCGCTGTACACCGCCCCCGTGCTCAAGCCCGAAATCCAGAATGGTCCCCGCTCACTGTGCGTCGTCCCGCGCTCGAGCATAGGCAACGGGCAAGTTTTTAAATACAAATTTTGAGCCATCTATAAATACTTGGCTTATATTTTTGGAACCCAAGGACTCTAATCAGATCAATTTTGTGTTTCACTTGAGAAAAATCATTGTTACAACTCCATTGATCTTGATTCTTTTGAGAAAACTAAAAGCTACGATCTTGAGCCTCATGTTCTAACTAGTTTTCTCTACATTTTCTCTTTACCTTTTAAACACTTCCATCCTTCTACCTTCGTTGGAGATGTCGATATGTTGAAAAAGGAAACTTGATCGTGTTCGGCAATTCAAGTGGTTAAAAAGGAAAGATTGACGTGAAGATCGGAAGGTATCCGGTTCCGTTGCCGCAGGCAAATCCAAAGAATTCCTTGGTAGGGATCACGAGACGAGAGTAAGTCGGCTAGATTAGCACGTCGTTACCACCCGGTCTGTAAGTTGATTTTCATAGTGCATTGTTTCCCTGGCCGTTGAAAGCTAGAGAGTTTTTCTCGATTACCGTGGGTATCGAGTTTTTCTTTTGTCATAAAAAATTTTGTCTTTGTGTTATTGTTTATGCTCGTTTATATTTGGCATGATTGTTAGTATCATAAATATTTAGAAATAAATATTCTTTACGTATATTGAATATTTAATTTTTACTGTTTTCGTTATTTTTATCGGGGTTAAAACTTAATTGTACACTGTAGCACAAAAAATGCTTTTTCACTAAGTTTGGAGGAGAGTCTCATTCATCGAAGACCAAGTCATGGATCTATCATGTGGATAAATTTTTCGATGCCGTTGCATGCTTAGCTGGAGAGAAAGTTTGCCTCGCAGCTTATCATTTTGATAGGGAAGGTATGCATTGGAGAATGTTAAGTAGTGAGAAATGTTGGTTGTAGCGGTGGTGCTTTTGACTTAAGAGGATATCTTGCGTATCTTTTACGACAAGTATATTCCTACCAGCACACGAATTAGGATGGAGAAGGAATTTTTGTATCTAAGTTAAGAAGATTGCTCGGTGGCATAGTATGATATTAAATTTATAGAGTCATCGTGATATGCCTACTACCTAGAGACGGAGAAGGCCACAAAACCCAAAGATTTCAGCAAGATTTTAGTGAAGATATCTGGAAGCAGCTAATTCCTTATGACTTAGAAAAATATGATGCAGTTGTGAAACGTGCTAAATTAATTGAACAAGAGTTTGGAAGCAGGCCTCCATCAATGGTAGCTTCTGGATCTGGAAGTACATCAGAGCAGTCATACAAAAATAATAGGAAGAGAGTTTGGTAGAGATGGGGGAGGTTAGACTAAAGGACAGATGTAGGCTCCGACTGGGGAGGCAAGTGACTTGTCACACTTGCTGCATGGCAAGTCATATTTCTAAAGATTGCTGCGCTTGTCCAGCACTTACTACAGATGGATAAACCGAACCGAGGGTATGCTTTAATTGTGAAAAGATGAGATATCTCACGGAGGATTATCAGGCTCCAATTTAATGAAGGACCTTTCAGATTAATCAGCAAGACCCGAAAGTAACCAAAGTGGTATATGCTTTAACTAAGCAAGCGGCACAGATGTCGCCGGCAGTGGTGTAGGGTATTATTCATATCTCTTCTCATTTAGTGCATGTTTTATTCAATTTTGGTTTTATGCAATCTTTCATGGCACCTAACTTCCATAGGTACTTGGAATCAAACCCTAGACATTCAATGCATGCTTTATTTAATTCTGGTTTTATGCATTCTTTCATCGCACCTAACTTCCATACGTACTTAGAATTGGACCCTAGACATTCAGATGTTACTCTTATTATGTTCACACCAGTGGGAAACACTGTATTGTTGAACTTAGCCTACCCTAATTGCATCATGAATATTGATAACCACGGGTTGCTAGAGGTTTTGATTTCATGGGATTTGTCCGAGTTTGATACCATTCATGAAAAGCACTGCTTGACCGCTCATCATTCAGGCATTAATTATTTTTGGAAGATTGTGAATTTTTCTGCTCCTAAGATTACCCTGTTGGAGTTTAAGGGAGTGGCCAATTGTGGTATCTTGGCGATAGCGTGTGTTGTTCAAGATCATACACTTTCATTATAGTGGAAGTCAAAGATTTTTGGCATTTGTGTCTACAATGACAAACAAGGAGTTGAAGATTGATGATATTTT
>JAOVVI020017666.1:0-10551 GCA_028571085.2 Nepenthes alata | reverse complement strand
GTCGAGGATTTGCAATGGTGAGGAATTTGAATAAGAAATGGAGTCCATAAATCTAGATTGATGCATCATAGATCCAAATTTTGAACAGATTCGGATCAAGTCGTCCGTCTGAGTCCAACACCATCTACTGAGTTTAGATTTTACATACCACAATTATGAATAAGAGGTCAGGTGTTGACAGGATATTATTCCATCGAAAATATTCTGACGTTCAAGTCAGTAAACAGCTTTCAAAGGTGGAAGGTAAATACAATGAGATGCAGTATGAATGCGGAGAATATTTGCGGGAGTGGAATTGCTCTTATAAGTAGAGAGGCTTTAGTTGCTCATGAGGAGTAAAAACTCTAAGTACTAAGTTCATTGGGAACATTATAGTAAAGAGAGAAAAAGCGCAGATGTGTACAAGTACTAAAAGTGTGAGAGCTTTGCAAGAGAAGGTTTTTGCAGGCAAGTGAGGACGTGCTTAAAGCGTGAACTCTATGACTTTTTATAGTCGTTGTGCTGAGCTGTCTTCCTTGTGCAAAAGGGCTTGATGCCTGTACTCTGTTGGGACCGTTACCTTTTTTGACGTGCTGCCTTTATGATTGTAATGGTCGTTGGATTGATTGCTTTTGTTCTGCGTTCTGTAACTGCTAACATTTCTAATAGACAGGGAAAGGATGCTGGCATCTTCCATAAGGGATGCGCATTGATTCTGGGAGCAACCGTTACAATTGAGGTTGCCTTCTGCGGAGAGCGTGAAATTAGGGGAGAAGACCGTTGCTACATGAGGACGAACGCGGGGGCCAATCTGGGCTTGGCCTGCGTGAGGCCTGATTTTCAGCTGGTCAACTGGTCATATTTTCGGTCAATAGAAGTATTAACCGTCTTGGGTCCAAGTGGGTTGTCCTACTCTTGGGCTTTGATGTCTCATTAGCCTTTTATCTGATCAACGATTAGTGTTGATCGTTAGACACAAATGGGCCGTTGTAAATTTGGGTAATTCCTTCTTCTTGAGCCAGCCATCACTGGCGTACCCATCATAGATGGGTATTACTTACAAGTTTAGTAAACTTGTCCTTAATATCATGTACAAATATTGTAGAAATATGACAAGAGAGACAAAGAATAATTTTTTTATATTTATGTATATTTAATTATATAACTAGCCATCTTTTTATAGGATAATAAAACGGTTTAAATTAAAAAAATTATATCAATAATAATTTTATAAATATTTTAAATTAAAAATATTACTTATCTAATTTATAAAAAAAGATATTATACATATTTTAATATATATATGTATGTATGCATAATTTTTTAAAATTATTGGAAAATAATTGGCTATGAAAGCACCATGTCAAATGAGTAAGGTTCTTTTCAGCGCTAGTATCTTTCTTTCTTAATATATTTCTCAGATTTTCTTCTCAAATGGTTGATGAAATATTTATATATTAGAATCCAAAAAGAGTAATTGGAAGAAAGTAGGCCTTCGATTGGCTGTACATCTTTTATAAAGGGAACATGTGCACCTTTTTTTTCTGATTTGTGCTGTCCATTCAACTTCTACTTTATCATCCTTCTTCCGAAGCATAGCAAATGTCCTTTTTGGCACAATAAGCGCAGCTAAGCAATTCGATAAACACGTCGTCTATTAGCTATACAGGCGATCGATAGCTTTTGCCCATAGGTAGGAGTTCATGTGTCTTCTTGCTTGGGTCTAACAGCCTCATCGCGTTGTTGCACTTCAGCCATTTAGGCATTGATGATCAACCAAGATCTCCGATCTTTGAATCATCATAGCCAGAGATGTCCAATAAAGAAATAATATTTGAGGGTATGCTTCAGCCACAATCAAAATACACTATCAGATGACACGACGTTTATCAATTCATTAAGTAATGGGAAAAGTTGTTAAACAGATGGACATGAATAGCCGAAGCCAACCATAAATTAAGGGCGAATATTCAAAGGTACTAAAAAAGTTCCACGGCCTGGGTGCTGCAAACTGGTCAGTGGTAAGAATAGCTCTACTCTATTATCAGCAGCGAAAATGGCAACTTCAGTGCTGCTTCCATTTTATTCAGCGAAAAGTTTCCACTCGACCGACCTTTATTTGTTTTAACTTTCTTTCATTGTTTGAAGAAACTTCCACAGGGACAAATTTCCATGTCAGAAATAAATGCATGCTCGCTGTAAAAGCATCAAATAAGAAGAAAATTCTACTCCATCTCCATTGCTTTTCAGTGGTCATCGTCCTCTCCTCTCCTGTCACAACTTACATTCATAATATTAGCATGTTTGATGGTGTTGACGGGCATTAAGTATGGTATCCGGATGGATAATGAATATGGTGACTAAATGGGTGTTAAAAGTAAGGTTGGAGTTTCTTCCGAAGGAGGCTAGACCCCATGGAAGTCTAGATCCAACAAGTTAGATTCAACTTTACAATTCACTGTAATTTAGATATACTAGTACATTATATCAACAAAGAACTTAGATAATCAAATTAGAATAAAATATCTAATTAGCGGTTTGATCCAACCATTTTCTATCAGCACAATGACAATAATCAAATAAAGATTAATCAAATGACAATAATCGTTAGGACGTGTTATTAATTATGAGGCAAAATATAAAGAAAAGTTATGTCGATCATGATTACACCTAATCTCACGCTATGACACTAAATACCCCATCCATACACTAAGGCAAGGCCTAGCGCCTTTGTAAACGATTGGGTATCTACAAAGAAGGAAATCCAATAGAATGAACTCTAGAAAAATTCTAACTATAAAGAAAATAACACAAGGCTTATATTTAATTAGGAGATGATTGTTGTATCTCTTTAAAAAAACTCTTACAACCGTTTATTCTCCATTTGAGAGGCCTGTGACTCTCTAAGTCGACCGAGTTTGTTCCGTCTTAAAATAGGATCAATTTGGGTATAGAGTTAGTCTCCTATAAGACTTTTTCTCTTTTTTTTAAGAGATTCTCACACCTTGGACTAAGTTAGCTCTGTCCATAAAATAGATATTCATTCTTCCCACACAAGTACTATATTAGCTAGCACGTTATTGACTTCACCATTAAAAATAATCCCAATAAGGGATTATAACACTACTGCCTATTATTATTATTTGTGGTATATATGACTTATAATTCCTCATTTAGAGCTTACTACATAGCTTTCTGGATCAATTTTATTTTTAAAGTACAAATCAATATTAGATTTTCATAATCTTATATGTGCTTCAAAAAAAAAATAAATAAATACCACCCTTCATTTGCACCATGTTAGGTTCATCTAATAAAATACTACGTTATTTTTTCTCTTTATTTTCTTTTTGTGATTTGAGTATCGGGAAGAATTGATTTAAATCACTGTCTTTTTTAATATAGAAAGAACATTACATAAAAGATTTGAAAGTTGTATTCTAAAACCATAATATCACTCAAATCTTCTAAGTTGAGGGAAGATATCTTGTTTTCTCACTGCCCTAATCAGAAATAGGCTTCATCAGGAGCTTCTTGTTATCCTTACTTCTTCCTCCCTTAGGTGGGTCAGCATGGATTAAGGACCCTTTTTCTTTTACACTAATGGCTTCGTGTGTACATGGTCAACTACATTTATAAGCTCTTCTATTCTCTCTCTCTCTCTCTCTACATATATGTGAAAAATTAAGTAATTGAAAAAATATGTTATATTGGATTAATAGATAGAATTATAAAAATCAAAATTGTGTAAATTATAGAGACCTTTTTCACATTTTATCTAAGTAGGATTCCTTGATTTTATGTAAACCATAAGGAAGAGCTATTTAAAATTATAAAAACATCTAACAAATCTTGTGATACTAGTCTATATAATATTAAATTTACAAATTTCCCGAAATAATACTTCCATATATATCTATAGATTTATTTCTCATAATAGTCTTATTTCTCCGTTATTTTCCTCTTGAAAATTTAACCAAATACAGCATTAGTACTGAGAAAACTGTGATTTCAAACAAATACTCGATGTTGGGGAGAAATTATTCAATTTTCCCAATTGATGAGTGTAAGACTAGAGAAAATATATTCAATCAAGTCAGTCCATATATGGAGCATATTTTGATATATATATATATAAAACTAAGTCTCACTTCTACTGAGATCAGAGAATTACTGCAACAATTCTCCCACAGCAGATTTTCCATGGGAATTTACTGATTCTGTGACTGTTGAATGGATATCACCATTAACAAAATATGGAAATCTCAAATTCATGAAAACCTATGAATTCACTCTCCCTCAATTCTCTTCCTCACAAAACAGGGGGTCGGTCATGTTCTAGTGCAAAACATCACTCAGTGATGGCCTTAAATAACTGTAATTCATTGGCTGTGGATCTGCTTTTCTGTAATTCTGTGCTCTTGAAGAAGTTAAATCAAGAACCAACCAAACCAATCAGCAAGGAAAAAGAAGAAAATATCATACCATGGAGTTTAATTCAATAATCAGACATTATGATAGGAAAAAAATGAGCAGTTGAAATATAATACAAACTGGAATAGCTGCCCAATAAAACTCCCACGAAAAGGAGGGAAAAAAATAATTTGGGCATTCATGGAGAAGAACAGCAGAAAATTTAGAATCACTATATTCAATCTCAGCTTCCCCTGTTCACGTCCTCCAACTCTGATCTTTTATCGACTATGGAAAACACTATCAGTGTAACTGTGGAAGAAGAATATGCAAGGACTTTTCACAGAGCTCGGGCTTCGATCAAGAATCATCAGAATAATTCACAGTATGATTCTTGTTCGTGGGCAACAGTTTCATTTTTAGCAGCTTCTTCCCCACCTCCCAGCAATGGAGAAAAAGCTCAGTCAAAGTGCATGTGGGAAATTTGGGGGATTTTTTCTTACTTTCATTGCAATGTTCTTGTAAGCTTACACTTGGAGATGAATAATGTAGCAGTGCAATTCAAACTGCATAGTTTCAACAGCTCTGCAGACTGCTGCTTCAATGTGGGACTGCAACCGCTCTGGATCACGAGCAAAAGCTTCGCCGCAAGTCCTGCTTCAACAGCAACCGAGGCACATTCTTCAGGGGCTAGCCTGCACACCGCCCCCAAGATCGACAAGGCTAGTCTGGTGCAGTTCTCGGAAACTCTGATCAACAGTTTCACCACATTCGGAATCGAGTTAGGGCAATCCTTCAAGGCCAACTTCCCCTCAGGAAGACTGGCCAAATTGTCTAGGATAGACAGAGCTGATTCCAGACAATCGGGGTTCAAGTTGGGCAACAGATCAACCAATTGAGGAACAGCGCCAATGCTAACAATGGAGTTTCTTATTGATACATGCGAGCTAATAGCATTGAGCAATCCAAGGCCAGGCTGTAGACCATTTTGGTGCCTTCTATCTCTCACTAACCTCAACAATCCAACCAAAAGACTCAAACTCGAGACAACTTCAAACTCGAAATCATTGTCCTTCATCAAATTTTCAATCAATCTTGTGCAATTAATCTTGGTCTCAATCGAACCCTCGTTCAGCATATCGACCATTAAAGAAATCTTCGAGGGCTGCATCAAATTCGACTTGGATTCCGAATCGAGGGATAAATTCACAAGAATGCCAACCACTTCAGATCCAACTGCGTGGGTTGTGAGTGGGCCGAGGAGTGAACTCATCAAACCAACGCCGCCATTGTCCATCATCGTCTTCTTGGATGAAGCATGGTTCAACACTAGTTTCCGAAGCTCCTTGAGAGCTTGAACTCTAGCCTGGCCCTTAACCTTCTTCATTGTCTCAAGAATCTCCAAAACCCTTCCTTGAACATCTTCAGACCTCTTCTTCAGGGCAAGATACTTTTGCGAAAACCATCGATAAATCAAATGGTAGAGGGTCTTATTGGGGGTAATTGAATCATCCCAAAGTTCTTGCATGGTTGTGGGGCAGGTATAGTGTCCTAAAGAGAACCACTTGAAAATGTTGGTCCTTTCGTAGGTCTGACCAGTACAAATGGTTACTGGATCTTGCATTGGCTCCAGAGAAATCGGGCATATGAAGACAGGTGGTACCTCAATTGAATTAAGCTCTTCAATCATCTTTTTCAGATCCAATTTCTGGGCGACAGCTCCGGTGGCCGTAACCCCACCTCCGCCGCCCAAGATGCCGTCTTTCACGGCGGTATCTAGATCAAGCACCTGCCCACCACCGCCAACATCCAGCATGGATGGCTGATACATCGGCATTTCTGCAGAAAAGGCAGAAAATTGGACTGAGGGAAAGAGAAAGATGGGAACTTTGAGAGAAAAATCTAATGAGTTGAGCAACGTAGAGGAACCACAAATCTTGAAGACAGATCACATCAACAGAGAGATGAAGCGTGTGGAGGAAAAAAGTTGGGGAAAAGAAAGGGAAGAGGAGAGTTGTTTTTTTTTTTTTATTTATCCCCTAGTCTCTCTCCTCCTTTGCTGGTCACTTATCAAAGGGGACATCTTTTCTTCAATTACTTCTTTTATGCGCTTTCTCTGAACTCTTTACCTAGTCAAAAGTGTCAGCATTCTTCATCATCATCACAAATCAAAGGCGTTATCATCAACTCGTAATCTTCTTCTCTAACACCAAAGTGCCCCCACCCTTCTTCGCTTCTTCTTCAAGCTCAAAAAGTAAGAAATCATCCAACCCCAGATGACCAAAATGTCAAAAAGATTGATCAAAAGTGAAAGCAATCAACATTATACCGCACCCCTCCCTCCCCTTTCCCAAGGAACACTCACAGAAGTTGCCCGACTATTCAAAAAATAAAAATAAAAATTCTTACTAAGAATGCCCTAAAATCGAAGATCTTTCGGGGCGAGAAAGAACTGCAGATATTGGAAATTGAGAGTGAGAGAGAAGAGAGGAAGAAGAAGTCCGAGTCAATAAGCGCTCCTCCTCCTGCAGAGGCTGCTGCTCTGCCCAATTTTTGATTTTGGGGCTGATGCAGAACACACCCAAAGGAACGATCTTTAATTCGTTTGAAATAAATTTTATCGAAATTGGGGGATTTACCGGCTACAGCCGATCGTTCAAGGCTGGAAACTCGTGCACCGCACGTGCAGTCGTATCCCATCACCCTGTCATCGATATAGCCGGTTTTGTCAATTTTGGATTTGCATTTTGGTAGAGAAAAAAAAAATTTTCGTTCTTTTTTTTTTCTGTGAAAATAGTGATATTAAAATAATAGAAAATAGTGATATTAATAAAATATAATCTTTTATTATTTTTAAATATGTACTAATAAATAATATATATGTCGTTTAAAATAATTCTAAGGGAGCAGAAGTTGAGTCGGTGGTCAAAGAAGCAGGGATGGGACAAAGCTGCTACGGCACGACGTCGTCCTGCTTTATGTTATTCTTTTAATGTTATTATTCCAGCTTTTCGAAGCGAAGCTGCTTTTTTAAATGTTTCCCAGTCAAACGATCCGTGAACGTGGGATTTCGAAACTGCCGCCTCAACAGCGTGTCGTGGGTAAAATACAAGCGAAGTCATTAAACCGAACCGGATCGCGGTTTGGGCCGATTCTTTCCGGCGAGTCCGTTTCCGGTTCATGTTTGCGGAAGAAATAGTTTATTTTGATAAAATATATATTCGCACAATATATATAATGCTTTTCTAATTTATGTGATTCTCTTTTAAAATCTATTTTATAATTTTTAAAATATATGAAAAAATTCTAAAATAAGTACATTTTAAGAGTCATTGCCGGAATTATGATTTTTATGTAAATAAAAGTATAAATAGTATTCAATTAATTTTTATCTTTATTAAAATTTGGTAGATTTCTAAAATTGATCAAGTTGTTTTATATCAACGAGTTAGATTTGATACTACCTAGATCTAAGTTGTTGACGAATTTGGATATCGCTAGGTATTTGAGTCAAAGTAAAACGGGTTCCGGTCTCGTATTCTTTGATTTACATCATACATACCACAATTCAAAAAACGAGATGTTAGATGATTGACGGGATTCGCTCCCTAATATGTCATCTAACGCTCAAGTCGGTAGTCTTTCTTATAAGGTAAAAGATGTAATAACAGAATGTATGAAAAATAATGCAGGAAAAAGGGGATTTGGGAGTCTAACTAGGACGTTGCACTCATCGTGGAGCGGCTTTTGAGTGGTGCGCTCGTGGAGAGCCGCTCTAGCATCGTGGAGGCAATAATTATGAAAACATTATCAGGGTTTGGCAGACAGAGGGAGATATGGTGCTCGAGGGCATGCTTAATTGTGCCTGTAAGGGTTGATGTGTGCATTCAAGAGAGCATGCCTCCGGAGTCTACCTCGAGAGCCTTTTATAGCCCTGGTGCCCTCTCAATTTCACTTGGTCAGTAAGGCTGGTTACCAATTGCTTAGAGAATATTTTTCCAGCCAATGAGGAGGTTGCTAATGTCATTTATGGCAACTGTGATCAGCCAAAGGAGTTCTTTTCTTGTGGAGATGTTGTACGCGGCAAATGTTAAAATTTTTATTGTGAGATATACGCTAAGTTAGGAGCTTCCTTTCCTGGGAAGATCGTGATTTGGAGAGATATTCAGGATTTTGATCGGTTTAGGCAGCTAATTTCTCATGTGTGGGAATAGAATCGTGGGCCGACTGATTTGGGCCATAGTTGGTTTGGGTTGCATCCGACCGACTAGAGGATCACTTCCGGTTAACAAAGTCGCTGACCATCCTCTAGGCTAGTGGGTCATATTCCTTCTGAGTTGACCGCCTTTTGAATCGGCCTATTTCTGTTGTCCCTATCAAGATTTATATTTAATAGGTCTAGTAATCTCATAGGTCAACCCGAAATTCGACCCACAAGTCTGTGAGCCCAGAAGGCAGAATCCCAATGAGGCCCAGAGCTTAGAAGACACCATGACTATCTGTAACCCACGCGGCTCAACCTGACATAGGCCCAACAACTTGGTGGGCCACACCCAGTTGGTGGGGCCATGCACCCCAGCCAGTGCTTGCCCTTCTAGCCCGACAAATCTTTTTCAAAAGACAATTGTCATAATTGCAACCAGAGAATGGCCTAGAGAAGGAAATGATATCTTGCGGTCAGCTACGATCACCATGACAAACATTCACGATCACATAATCGTTCTTGAAAAGGAAACTGTCATTGACAACTATCACGATTATCTACATAGTTCAACAATCCCGCGTGATACAACTGTCCATCCTTGGCACTCAAGTCAGGATGAACCCCTTCCGTCACCTATAAACACCTCACTTTCTCAGTGGAGAATGGGGGCCTTTGGTAGCCAAAGAACCCAAAGTACATAGAAAAACCCTAAGAGAAGAAGCGACGGAAGGGGAGGGCGATCTCCATCCCCGATTATGGAGAAAGGCAAGGAGCTTTCCAATGCTCTTGAAATCATGTACCTCGAGTACAACTACTTTTTCTCTCTCTCTCAAGCTGCTCCCTATCGAACACAACTGTCGGGACCAAGTCTTCTGCTAGCCCTTAGTAGAGACCTCCATAGACAGCCTCGCTGGTAGAAACCAGAAAAGAGACTACACAGAGTTTCCACCCCCATCGTCATCGCCCAAGAGTCGCTCCCGCCTTCGGTCAACCACCCCACTCGTGGGTGCACTACGCTCCTCCTCGCAGTAGCCACTTTTTGGCAAAAGTTGTCCATCTCTAAGCCGTCCCTAGTTCAGGCATACCTCTGAGTTGCCCTTAGTTGGGTGTATCTCTAAATCATCTTTAGATTGGGCGCACCTCTAAGGGGCCCTTCTATCGTGCACATCATATACTTAATCCCCAAAAAATATGCATTCATACATTTTGATATATTCTCTTTATATCTTTATATTATTTTGGAAAGATTTCTGATTTGAGTATCAGTAAATATATTAAAAAATGAGTCCCATCAGTTTACTAACATCTTATTTTTAATTGTATTTGTTAGTCATATTTTGAGTTGGTATATTCTATGACAGCGTCGAGTTAGTTATTTGGTCTCTTGTCGGCACGTTCGATATCTGCGACTATATTTCGACCTTGAAGATTTTTACCGTTTTAAGCCCGAAAATCGTCATCATCACATCACAGCATTCACACCTTCCAATCGCCTATTCCGCACCTTCTCGGGAGTGGCGCTCGAGGCGCCATCAAGGAGCGCCTTTTAGTATCGGGTGCTCAATGAGCCCCTGAGGCGCCACCTGGGCACATTATTAGAACCGAGCGCTCATTGAGTGCTTGAGGCACCAACCTAGGCGCATTTTTTAAGATCTGGCGCTCAATGAGCACCTGAGGCGCCAACCCAGGCACGTTTTCTAGAACCAAGGCGCTCGATGAGTGCTTGATCCACGCTTGAGCGCCCGGGCATGATTTCTCCCAACCCTATCCCGCGCCCACCGCTCACCCGATGGGCGTTCGAGCGACACAACCCTTTTGTCTCCAACAGATTTATTTTTGAACCTAGTTTTTGAGACTTGTATATATTCATGTCTTAGATCTTTAACCCTAGCTTACTTGGAACGACTTTGGAGTTGTATTTCACTTGAAAATCCCTCATCCTTGTACTCCATTAT
>JAOVVI020017665.1:0-10552 GCA_028571085.2 Nepenthes alata | reverse complement strand
GGCTTTGAGATGGAGGGTGCGTCCACATCCTCACGGCGTCAATGGCCTAGGAGGGGGGATCCCGGGCTCCAAAAGGTAGCCCGGGCTATTATGGAATGCGAGCCAAGGTGCAAGTCCTTGTTGGGGAGATTGAACAGACGAGGGCTCGAGCTGCTTACTTTGAGAGAGTGTGGTTCGAGTTAGAGGCAAGGGCATCTAGGCTTGCTGAAGCTAACATGCAGGCTTGAGGTCGCATCGTGGCTATTCAGGAGGAATTTGACCGATTTTGGGTGCACTTTGGAGGGGAGCATGCGCGGTTGGAGGCTGAGTTGAGGTCGAGGCACAGGCCGGAGAAAGTCGCTCCTGCACTGGAAGGAAGGTTCCAGGACAGTATCCGTCTCAGCCAGAGGCTAGCTAGGCTGGCAAAACCAGACTTCCGCGTCGGCGTGCTGGACTCTCGAAACTCAAGCGTCTTGTCTCAACCGCCTTCATCTGTAAAAGAGTTTATTAGTGAAAAACATAATAAAACTTCTTACTTAGCCGTTCCATTTGTTTTTTGTCGCTTATTGTATTCGAATGGTCCGTCTTCTCTCTTATGCGCCTATCTTGGATGTCTAACAACCACAGTCCCGGGCGATCAGAATTTCCGCATTAAATGCTGGCGTGACAGCGTGGATTCCGGCGGGCGGCTGAGGCCATATCGATCTGAAATCTGACAAGAGGTCATGATGGGTCGTTGCTTGGGACCTGTGACTTTCCTATTGGGTCGGCACGTAGCCTGACCATTTATCAAAGACGTCGTTTCGGTTTTCCTCTGCGCTAGCACCCCGTTGTCTATTTGAGCGGCGAAATACCTTCTTTGACACTTCCTTGCGCTGAGAGTTTTTAACTTGTTTCACGGAGAGAGAGAGAGATGGCAAAAAAGAGAGGGTCTGCTTCCTCTACCCAAACTTCTCACGTTGCCTGTCATGGGGTCAACAACACTGGGTCCGTCCTAACGATGAGCGCCATTGCTACTTTGATGGTCGACTAATAGATCCCCAGTGATTGGGCTTATCATGCTCCTAGCTCTACGGGAAGAGCCAAAACCCCTCCAGATGTCATCGTCACTGTTTACGTGCACCATCTGAGAGGGGGGCTTCGTTACCCCATGCCATGCACTCTGTACGCGTTAGTGGAGGCATTGGGTGTTCCTGTGGTGACGTTTCACCGCAAGACGTTCATTACTTTGTTTCACTGTGCATCTTCTCCCGCCTTCATACTGGTGCTTTCGATGCAAAGGTAGCAAGAGTGATCTTCCATTTCACGGAGTCAAAGGATTGGATCTCTATGTCTCCAGGAATCGATTTCCTATTCCGGGGGACCAACCTTGACTCAATGAAGAATTGGAAGAGCCTCTTCTTCTTCCTGCAGGAGTCTTCTGACTCAGAGCTCTCGCGTGAGTTGGGCCTAATCTCGGAGTACTTCCACTGGAAAGTGTCCTCAGATGACTCTAAGTGTACGGCGGAGTTGGTCGTTGCCATTAGCTCCTAGATGGAAAAATTCTCTATTCAGGGCTACTATTTGACGTCCCACACTTTTGAGACCATCAGGTGGGGGCCTTCGTCTCGCTGGAGCGTCGCTGGGTCTTTGAAGAAGAAGCCCGACGGTGTTGTGATCCCCGAGTTGTTAGGAGAAGACGCTGAGGAGAGTTGCTCACTGTTAGAGTTGTCTTCAGATGAGGAGGAGATCAAGGCTCCATTGAAGATGTTGAGGGAGACAGGAGGTACCTCCACCTGGAGATCACAAAGGTTGGCTGCAGGGTCCACCACATGAGTTTAGAGCCCAGTCCCAGAGGCGACATCGAGCGTCGAACCACAGGAGGGAGCTACCGAATCCATACAGATTCTGGCTTTGGCATTGGATGAGTATGGCGTTCCTGTGGTGGTGGTTCATTTTGGTGAAGAGTCTCCCGTGGTTCCCTTCGTTGATTTGGAGTCGCTGAAGATGATCGCTGAGGGTGCGCCGGCTACGGAGGCCGGCGTATCAGTTCTTGAGGAGTTGGAGGGAGCATGTGCGCTCGTGGCAACACCAACTCTGGCGGGGTCTTAAGAGATTGCTGGATCTTCTGTTGGGCCATTTCTGGCGGTGGGCATCCAAGAGGATGCTCTCGTTGGGTCGGAGGTCGAAGCTGGGCAAGAGGTCAGTCCGCTGAACATTGACGCGACTTTGGAGACTGTCGCTGTTGGGACGACTCAGGTGTCAGAGCCCGCAAGTGTTGCCACTTTGCCCGGTGCTCTAGACCACCCTAGCTGAGGGAGACAGTGGTTGGATGCGCGTAGCCCCCATGCTCGCTTGCGTCAGGAGAGGGAGCAAGTCGTCCAGACGCATCTTCTACTCAAGTATAATCATCTTGAGCTGAGTTCTCATCTGTTGTCTAGAGTTTTGAGAATTTCTGACCTTTTCTTCTCCGACGTAGGTTCCTAGGGAGGCTGATTATTTCGTCGAGTTGGTTGCTCAACTGCACAGGAAGTTTCACCGCGGGCAGGAGATTACTCAGCACGTGAGAATTAAGGTCGCTTCCCTCCAAGGGGAGAGCGAATGACTGCAGGGAGAGAATAGGCAGATGCAGGAGGAAATCAGGCGCTTGAAGGTGGATAGTGGCCAGCAGATGCAAGAGGTTGTACTCTTAAGGTAGGAGGTCGAGCAGCTAAAGAAGATGGTCACTACTCTTGAAGACGATAACTTCTGCCTGTCCAGAGATCTGAGGGCGTGGCTCTCTCCGTTGGAGGCAAACTTTGTACTAGAAACTAGATTCTAGAACGACATCCACCTGTGCCGTAAGATTTCCTCACTCGTGCTTCATGACATTCCGGAAGGCGTCTTTCACCCTGGCAACTCCGAGGTCTGTGATAGGTCCCACCTGAGGAGCTTTCTTGAAGAGGCTGGCCCATCAGACTCTCGGATGTAGCACTACTTGTACACATCGCTTTTCCTTCCCTTTTTGCCACTTGTCTATGCCTTGTACATATGAATGAGAAGTAGCGTCCCTTTTTTGTACTTAATGTTTTCAAGTGTGATTTTAGAGACAATATCTCATATTTAACGGCTAAGCTTGTAAAGTTACGGTCGCCAAGACCGGTGCCTTCTAGCGTTGTACTCGTCATTCATTAGAAGATGCTATCGCATCTTGCGCATTGAATGTCAAGCTCGATCCAGTAGAGTGGACGTCGTCTCAAGTCCCGTGGAGCCACGCTATGGGCCAACTGGGTTTTCAGGCAATAGCAGCCGGACTCCGGGACTAGGCCTTTTTGCACGTGGTTCTTGCATTAGGTGCTCGGCCCTCGCTCAAGGCGTTGTCGCTATCATGTGCACAGTCCTAACCCACGACCATTGTAGACCGAGGGTGGTCTCTTCTTCGGGAGAAGGTCACCGCACGCCTGTGATTCTTGCCCCTAAGGTTTTGGTGGTCGTAGATTGGAGACTTCAAAAGCCCCCGGGCCTGACGTTTTGACCGCCTAGGTCATTTGGTTTGAGACCATGGTTCTCTGGGCCACATGGTCCCTATGGCCCGGAGCCGTGATTTGGTCATGACCACTTCCGGGTCATTGGAGTGAGGCCAGGTTGGCAGTTTACTTGGCGTCCCTTCGATGCGGAGACAAAGTCCGCGTACGGCTGCTTCCGGGCCGCTTGGCGCAAAGCCAAGGTATAAAGGGCCGCTTAGGGATGTTCGACGCGGAGTCGAGATTTAGAGGTGGCAACTTTTTGGCTGCTAGGCACTGAGCCAAGGGTTTGTTTTACGAACGGATTATAGTGCTCCCGACTTAGGACAGTCTAGGTTGTTTTGTTTTTTGAAATCCTGCATGCAAACACTCACATGAGTGAAAATACAAGCTAACAGGAATGGCTAATTTTATTAAATGGAACACAATGCATATGCAAACATTCATCATGGTGTGCGTGTTTACCTTACCTGGGCCATCACTGTGTTACTGGCAGTATTTTTTCATGTTGGCGACGTTCCAGCGCAACGGACCAGTTTGCAATTCTGGGCACATAGCTTGTACGCTTCACTACGGCGGATCGCGAAGACGAGGAACGGGCCTTCCCAGCCAGGGAAAAGTTTGTTTCTGCTTGTGATTTTTCCTGCGACCTCTACTCTTCGGAGGACCGGGTCTCCAACCTTAAGCAAGCATGCCTTCACTTGCTTGTTATAGTATCGCGCGATATGCTATTGGTAAGCGGACATTAGGTGGGTGGCGTCTCAAATTTGTGGGAGCAGTTCAACGCATTCATTGAGTCTCTAGCCGTTCTTGGCCGGATCAAAATATTCGACCTGCAAGCAGGGTAGCCCCATTTCAACGGGGACCACGACTTCAGCCCCATAACACAGACTAAAGGGCATCTATCTTGTTAGTTTTCGCGGGGTTGTTCGATGTGACTAGAGTATGGAAGATAACTCATTGACCCACAAGCCCAATGCGTCTTTCATCTTGGTCTTTAATTCATGCAGCAGCGTGCGGTTGGTGACTTTGACCTACCCATTTGCCTGGGAAAATTTCACAAATGTATGTACTAGCCAGATATGCAGACTTGTGCAATATCTGGTGAACCGTTTACCAGTGAATTAGGTTCCGTTGTTAGTTACTATGACCTCGGGAATCCCAAAACGGTAGAAGATGTTTTGACGGAGGAACTCTGTCACGTTTTGTTCGGTGATTCAAATTAGAAGGACTACTTATACCAATTTGGTGTAGTAGTCGATGTTAACGATGAGGAATTTCTTTTGTCCGAATGCTAGAAGTAGCAGTCCAAGGATGTCGAGTCCCCACTATGCAAATGGCCATGGGGACTGAAGGCTGTGCAGCTCCATATGAGGAAGGTGCGTCACGGATCTGTGGACCTGGCAGTTTTCACATTTCTTCATAAATTTCAAAGCGTCTCGCTTTATCGTGGGCCAGAAGAGACCTTGCTGCATGATCTTCAATGCGTGGTTTTTTCCTCCGACATGCAAGCCGCATATGCCGAGGTGGACTTCGCTTAGGGCGTACTCAGCCTCCTCAAGGGTTAGGCATTTAAGGTAAGGAGTAGAACATCCTCGCCCGTATAGCCTTCCATCGAGGATTGTGTAGCAGCCCGCTGTCTTCTTAAGCCATTTGGCCTCATCGGTATTTTTGAGCAATGTTCCGTCCGCCAGATATATTTGGTAAGGGGTCATGCAGTTATCGCCCGCGTCAATCTGCAGCACTTCTTGGTCTGAGATGTCAACACAGGGTAAAGCCAGGGTTTTTCGTAGGTCCATGGCGTATTGCTCCAGAAAGCCTGCAGCTGTGTCCCTAGCCAACCGGTTAGCTTTTCAGTTTTTGGCTCTAGGAATGTGCTCGATCTCGAAGCGTTAGAGGGCTTGGATATGGGCTTTTATTCTCGCCAAGTACTTTGCAAGCTGCGGGTTTGACGCCTCAAAGGTCCTTTGGATTTGAATGATCACGAGCTTCGAGTCACTGTGCACGACCAGCGACGTGGTGGAGCACTCCTTACTAGATGAAATCATACCAGAAGGGTTTCGTATTCAGCCACGTTATTAGTAGCGGGAAATGTTAGCGTAACAGAGTACTTAATTTTTGCGCCGTCTAGAGTCCGGAGCACGACTCTAGGTCCGCTGCCTGTTTGGGTGGATGAGCCGTCCACATTCAGGTTCCTTATCGGAATGTTAGGAGCATCCACACTCCCTGGGCTGTGAGGGTCATGCAGAGCCGGGGTCATCGTCTCGACGAAAAAGTCCGCCAGGGCCTAACCCATGAGGGCCGGTCACGGTCGAAACTAGACGTCAAACTCTTGCAGTTTCATAGCCCACTTGACTAGTCGCCCAGAGATCTCCGGCTTCTGTAGGATCGACTTCAGGGGTTGTTCTATTAGAATGACGATCCGGTTGGCTTGGAAGTAGGGTCGTAGCTTCTGTGCTGAATAGATGAGGGTCAACTTTCCGTGTGAGGGTAGCAGGTTTTCACATCCGTCAGGACCCTGCTCTCGTAGTACACCGGTCGCTATGCTCCCTCGTGCTCTCTAACTAGCACAGAGTTGAGCACCGTGGTTGGCGTAGCCAAGTAGAGGTATAGGTTTTCACCCGCGCATGGTGAACTCAGGAGATGTGGGTTAACCACCTTTAGCTCTTTGGAAGCTTCCTCACATTTCTCGGTCTATCAAAATTCGGATGATTTTGTCCTTCTAAGCTCCTTGAAGAAGGGCAAGTATTTCTTTATGGATTTGGCTAGGAATCACGAGAGAGCTGTCAGTCGTCCTGTGAGTTTCTGTAGTTCATTCTCCGTTTGTGGAGGGTTCATGTCGAGGATGGCCCTGATCTTTTCTGAGTTCGCTTCTATGCCGCGTTGTGACACGATGAAACCTAGGAACTTCTCGGAGGCCACCCGAATGCGAATTTGGCTGGGTTGAGCTTTATTCTGTGTGCTCGAAGGACCTGGAAGGTCTCCTCTAGGTCACGGATGTGGTTGACGGCTACCCTACTTTTCACGACGAGCATGTCGTCAACGTACACTTCCACGTTCTTCCCGATCTAAGCTTCGAACATCTTGTTCACTTGGCATTGATGGGTTGTCTCGGCGTTCTTGAGGTTGAAAGGTATCACTTTATAGCAGTACGTCCCCTGGGCGGTCATGAAGGAGGTGCGTTCCTTGTCATCCGGTTACATCCTGATCTGGTGTTAATCGGAGTAAGGATCCATGAAGCTCAGGAGATTGTGCCTAGACGTGGAGTTCACAAACTGATCGATCCGAGGGAGCGGGAAGCTGTCCTTCGAGCAGGCCTTGTTGACATCGATAAAATCCACGCACATCCACCACTTGCCATTGCTCTTCTTCACGAGAACGACATTGGATAGTCAGTCTAAATATTATACTTTTCTGATGAACCCCAACATGCAACAGTCTCTTCACCTCCTCCCTTATAGCTATTAGCTTCTTGATAGAGTGATTCCGACGCTTCTGCTGCACAGGGTTGTGGCCGGGATCGAGGCCCATTTTGTGAACCATTATTTCCACCGGTATCTCGGGCATGTCAGTAGGAATCCATGCGAACACATCAAAGTCCTTCCGTATGAAGGTGATTAGACGATCACGATCAGATAGGGAGAGAGAGCTTCCCACATGTATGCACTTCTCGGGCTCGGCAGGATCCAACGGAATAATTTCGATTGCTTCTTTCGATTGGGCTTTATTGTAGCGAGGCTTTGTCATGGAGATCCAAGTCATCGTCCAAGCGGTCTGGTGCCGCTGGTTCGAATTGTCCGTCTCATCGCCTGGTCTCTGAGCACCTCTACTACGCCGTACGAGGTCTGAAACTTTATCTTTAGATGATGAATGAAAGTAACATCCCTGAAGACCGTGAGGAAGGGTCTGCCCAGGATGGCTTTGTAGACGGATGGTAGATCAACGACAAGGAAAGTTTGCTCCCGCATCAAAACACGCGGGTAAGTTCCCATCGTGATCTCTAGCTGGACTATACCCTGTACAAGTACTTGTTTGTTGTCAAGGCCATATAGAGGGCCATCAACTGCTTTCATTTGACTTCACCTCAGTCTAAGCTTAAAAAGGGAACACTGTACAACAAATTATGATAACTTCCATTATCAACGAAGACCCGTTTTATTAGTAGTCAACCGTACTATCTGAAATGATGGTGGATACAACAAAGCGATCAGAATGGGAAAATATTACATGAGCCATATCGTCGCTACTAAAGCTAATGACATCCCTCCTATCCCCTATCTTCGCTCACTTGCTGCTGGAAGTCTTCTCAGGCTGTGTCTGCCTGTTGTTCTTAGCCGGTGCGATTGATATCATGTTGATCACGTCGGCGGCCATACGGTTCCTGGGAGACTCGCTTGCCTTGCCTTTTGAGGCTACATGGGCCTGACCCGAGCCCTTCATGAACTATTTGTGGTGTCTGTGGCGGATCGGGTTTTCTATTTTCTATTGTAGGGTCTGGCAGTTCTCCGTGGAATATCTAAGGCAATGGTGGTACTGACAGTACTTCGTCTGGTCAGTTTCACTCGGGACCTTCAACGCTTTTGGCCACATAAAGAACTTTTTTTCCTGGATCTGCATTAGGATGTTTGCACGTGTATCGTTTAGAGAAGTCAGAGATGTTTGCCCATGCTCCTTGCTCGATCCTGGCGAAGGACGTGGCTCCTTGTGGAGCTCCTAGAAGTGGCAACTGTCGTTGTTCCTCATCTTTCCGGTGTAGGTCTGGGAACTTCCGGAGGTCGGTCCACGCACTTAGGACGCTTCGCCTTGTTGTCCGCTTGAGCCGAGATATAGGCTTGGGTAATGACATATGCATTCCAAAAGGTCTGAGGGCGTTGATTTGACTGGTGCTTGAATAAGTCCCATACTGCCAACGTAGCAATGAAGGCATTGAGCTTCAATTCGTCAAAGAGATGAGGGATCCGGCGTGCCTAAGTAATGAAGCGGTTGAGAAATCACTTCAAGCTTTCATCTGTCCTCTGGCGGAGGCAGACCAGGTGCCACAGCTACTTCTACTTTCTTTGGTTGGAGGTGAGCTGGCTTAGAAAGTTGTCTGCAAGCTCGTCGAAGGAGCAGATGGAGTTTGGCGGTAGGCCATGGAACCAAAGCAGCGCATCCCCCTTGAGGGTGACGGGGAAGTACTGGCATATCAAGGCTTCACTTGCTCCTTGAAGGGACAGGTGAGTACGAAAGCAGTTGAGATAATCCATCGGGTCCTTGCTTCCGTCGTACCCTTCCATGGCGAAGGGTGACCTTCGCAGGTCGGTGGAGGATTGTGTAGGTCTCTCATTGTGCAGGAGATCCCAAAGTAATTTCACCTTCTCCTCCATTGGTGGGTCGGACTCGATTCTCCGTGCATTGATGATGTCGTGGAGCTCCATGTGACCATGCTGGTGTTGGTGAACTTGTTGGTTGTGGCGACTTTCCCCGCGGGGCAGCCGTGCACTGTTGGAGTCTGCGGTTGACGGCCTCCTTTCGCCACGAGAGTTACAGGTGTTACGCCGCTCTGGGCTCTCCTCCAGCTCATCCCGGCTAGGGTTCCTTCCAGCCAAAGACTGTGCCCTACTGGCGGAGGCCACCTGGGATCTGGCATCGTCAGGCCGATATGATATTCTCTTGGAGGCTCGTGCGCGACGCCTTTCCCTCATAAAGGAGGACGCCAGGGATGCTAGAGGAGCAGCCCCCATCCATGGTGTGCCCATCTAGTTGCAGAGTGCCTGGATCATCAACCTCTTGTTGCCCATGTCCGCTGCTAGGCGGTGGATGTGAGGTTCTGGACGGACGTTTGTGTGGCTACCCACTGAGGGGGCATCGTCGTGGGCACCTGCATCTCTTGCTGGGGCACTGGTTTGCACTCGGGTGTTGACCATCTTTTCTATGAAGGATTGTGTATGAGAAGGAGACGCTAAGCTTTTTGTCTCGTTGTTGCAAACGGCGCCAATATTCCATATCGGGTCCTCGGTTATCGTACGAATTTGAAAGCTTTTGGATTCCTCGTCATCTAAAGGTGGTCATGAGTAGGTCCGGTCTCTGTCCCTGTTAAGTTGGGACCTGCACAATACAACTAACAAATAAGAGGTCAGAGGCCCAGCGGAATTTCTCCCACCGAAATACTACGACGCTCAAGTCAGCTACTTCCCGTAATGAACAAAAAGGGGCGCACACTTAGAGGCGTATAGATATATGCTGTAAATGCATTAGAAATGCGTGGATGCAAGAATGGGTGATTGGTGAGCGGGTAATGAATGCCTGGCTGCCGGAATGCACCGCGGAGGGTGGCTGACTCCAATGGCCCGTAGTAGGCTAGAGAAAAGCGAGAGCTGCCTGTGCTTTTGAGAGTTGGTGCTTACGAGAGCGTATGTCTCAATGCCGAGCTGTGGTTTCTCAGGCGTGTATTGATCGATTGATCGTCCGTTTCTATGTAAGCGAAGAGGAAATTTATGGCTTCCCTCTCGGAGCTGTTGGAGCGAGAATCCTTATTGGAGGGATTCGTTGGTTGCTGATTGCGCACGGCGGTTGCCGGTGTGTCGGTTGTCTCTTTGCTGTAGCAGGTAGACTGCCGGGCGTCACAGGTCACCATTAGTCTACCTTTCGCGCTGGGATTAACTAGAGAACTGTGGGCAGCGATGTGAGCCGTGACTGGCAGCGCTGACCTTCTTCCCATTGGCTCATTTTCTCTACGCCTTTACTGTCGCCCGACAACCGACGACAGTAGAGGGCTATAAGTAATGCCCATTGGCTGTGAGTACGGGCCGCCACGTAGGCTGTTTTGGGACACTGAGTTGAATCGACTGTTTGGGCCATTGCTCCCCGAGTTGGGCTTGGAACTTCCTTAGGCTTTCGGACTGAACCCAAGGGTTTTTGCTAAAATATATATTTTTGTTTGTATGTTGAATGTATGACCTTTTTTATTGTGTGAAAATTTAAATATTCAATAATATGAATTTAGTTTTTTTATGCGTAAGAAAATCTATAATCTGCACATTTAAAAAAAATAATTAAATTTTAATAAAATTATTGTATATATTATTGCACCCTTAATTTTAATCGTTTCC
>JAOVVI020017663.1:0-10552 GCA_028571085.2 Nepenthes alata | reverse complement strand
TTTGATCAAGAAAAATAATAGTATTTTTGAGATTTTGATATGTTATTTAGGGATGATAATTATTTATTTGATACGAGAAAATATTTTGATGATTTTTTGGGATGCTAGATATAAAAATAATTTTATATTAATATATTTTAGAAGATTTAAAATAAGAAATTGAGTTTTACTTATTTAAATATAACTTTAATAAATAATAACATGTAAAATATTATAATAAATTTTAATTAATGTATTCATGGACTTATTGAATCATTATAGTCAAAGAAAAATAAATGACTCTTTGGAATATATTGAGTGTTCTGTATTATTATTCATTGGATTCAAAGTGTTATATTTGGTCTTATTTACGCGTCTTTAGTTTTCATTCACACTTTTATTTTAAATAATAAATTTTGAAAGGGCAAGATAAAGAATTATATATTAAGATAATATAAAATTATTAGTGTATGAATTATGTATATTCCATATTATAATTTTATATAGTATGATATTTCACTCTATATTTTATGAATAATATAAAAATATATATTAAAATAAATATAGTCTAATTTAGTCTATACTATCCAATATTGAAACCCTTTTTTTAATATCAAGAATATATTTAATTTTTATATATGACTTATAAACATTATATTTTGATATAGATATCTGAAATACCGAATGATAAATTGATTGGATCACAGCGGTATAAATGTAATACTCACAAAAGTTTCTTATGAAATTATTTTTTAATAACATATACCATCACATTATATAATATTCAATTCACGTATTTTTTCTCCAACTATTTGAATTAGTAATCAAGTAATAAATTCTGATGTAGTGATATACTTTATACTATATGATATGGATATAAATATATCATATGTTATTGTAGAGTATAAAGGCTATGAAAAAATAACCTTTATAGTAATGGTTGATGTTATTTACAAAATATGTTATTAAATATATAGGGTCATTTAAGATTGTAAATATTTAAAAGATTAGTAAATATTTCTTTTAGAAAATAATGATAATTGAATATATAAAATATAATGATACTATGTATATATATGATATAATAAATTAATTTTAGTATCATCTTTTGAACTATTAAAAAATATAATTGGATTATGACAATTGATGGTATGAAAGAAATGATCTTCAAACTCTAGGAATAAGGAAATCTTTATAGTCACAATTTTAAGAAAATTAAGAAATTTTGGAACACACCTTAGAAAATGATTTATAATCTTGCCATAAACTTTAATAATCTCAATGCTTTTAGTGTTTTATAGATCATGGGCGAACATGATAAATCAAAAAAATACTGAATTCAAAAAAAATTCTAAAATCTATGGTGTAATATCCCAAATGGTAGATCTAGTTAATAATTTATAGACGTTCAAATACCATGGAATCAGATGAGGTGGTGCGGTGCTCTCATAGATTTCATGGATCGGCGATTGTAGTTGTTTTTAGGTACATCAGATCCTATGAAAGCAGAAGATTAGATATGTCAACTAGAAAAGATTTTTGACGTAATTGATTGTCCATTGAAGGATAGGGTTCTCTATGCTATATATTAGCGCGGGGGTGCGGCCGATCATTCGTGGCAGATAAGAATAAGACAGCTAGGAGTTATGGAAGATATACTTTCTCAGAATGAGTTTGTTCAAATTTTTAATAGCAAATATGTCCCCACCTGTGTGTACATATTGAAAAGAAAAGAAAATCTTTACAATTGGTCTAAAGATCTAAATTAATGGCTGAATATGACGTCAAATTTATTTAGTTGGCTTGCTATACACAGGATCTTGTCACGGAAGAGGGAAGGAAAGCTTGACGATTTTCACAAGGACTTAATGAGGTATTTTGAGTTTGGATAACAACACTACTATGGGCTCATGTTAACACACTATGGAGTATTTTGATTGGCCAATCTTGAGCTTACTTGCTTGGAAAAGGATGTGGCCTGAATTGGTTAAGCA
The DNA here is from genome assembly GCA_028571085.2 of Nepenthes alata. Taxonomy (NCBI): domain Eukaryota; kingdom Viridiplantae; phylum Streptophyta; class Magnoliopsida; order Caryophyllales; family Nepenthaceae; genus Nepenthes; species Nepenthes alata. The sequence continues at coordinate 8,579 of JAOVVI020017663.1, read as the reverse complement.
CTATTTTCTAGGGTGGTTGGAGGGTCAATCTTATTCATACCGAAGCTCCAAACTCTTTCATTATTTATTTTGATCCGAGGGACTATGGGACCCAACACTTGCGCCTAACTCTTGTAAGAAGTGCCTAGCTTTTATAAGAAGCGATCAGCTTCCGATGATACGACATCATCAAAGTGCCCTTAGCTTACGGCAATAGTCATTCATTCTTAAGCATGTCCCTTTAGCATTTCAGGTGTTAGGGGCCGCCATACAGCTCTGATGCCATGCCTTTAGCACAATGACAAATGGCTAAGTTTCCCAAGCATGTTAATTGGGCAATACGTGTAAGCATTCCGGCAACAAGAGTCTCTTTGATCTGCTTCATGTGTTGGTTCGGGTGCGTGTTTACATGTGTTGACCGTTCGTTAACAGCTGCCTCAAGGGTCATTCAAACATTCTTTTCACCTTGTTTGTTCTTGAGTCTCCTCTTGTCCTTCAATTTGCTAGACCATCCTAGCAGGACTTACAGGAGTACCCATAAGGCCTCCTTGATCAGGCTGAGCTTAGGGGCTAAACCTCTGCCCTTAAGGCTTATTGGACTCAACTTGCTAAGCATGCTAAAGCCTTTGATCTTGCTTCTGATGCCGGCGATGTAGCTTGTCCTGGTTCCTTAAAGTAACTCAACAAAATCGTTGAACCTATTGTGAAGGTTATTGAGTTTTGAGTTATTCTCTAGGGAGTCCTATACTTACTTTATATATTGAAGTTCGGCCTTGGCATTTTTAATGGCACAACTGAATCACGCTAGAAGAAAACATGTGCACAGACATGACATAAATGGTCGTGCTTGATACGAATATGAAGGGGACATATGCATTGATAGTTTAACACGGTCACACATTATGAGTGTATATACCAAAATAATTTCTTAGTAGTTTTTCTCTTTGACGTTCAAATGTTATCCATGTTTTTAAGGGATTTTGCTTAGTTTTGAAGCAATTTTAGAGTGTGATTAATTTTTCAAAACGCCATTTGTTGAATTGAGAGAGAATGGTAGACAAGAAGGGAGTAATCTTAAGCGTTTAATAATGTTTTGATCTTTATCATCTTGGGCTTATTGTTCTAGTTATTATCGTTATGTATCGTATTGTTGTTGAAAAAACTAGGGGTTCCTAATCTCAATTTTTTGGACTCTACAAACTTATGAAAATAAAATATATAAGAATATACAATACATGTAATATATTATTTTACTAGATGTAAAATAAAATAAATATTTATAGTTAAATATTTCACCAAAATAAATATGATATAGTAAAGTAAATTAATATAAAGATTTTAGTTATAAAGAAAAATTTCAATGACCAATAGTTATCGAGTAAAATCTTTTAAACTTTTACAACCAGTAAAAGTAATGTACTATAAAAAGAAACTTACAATTCGAGCGGTATACACATATTAAATCTTAATTGACTTACTCCTAACTTATAATTCTATCGAAGAACTCATTATATTTGCTTTAGCAGTGAAAGTAGACATCTTATGACCTTGTTGTCAAAATTACTTCACTTACTAAAAAGTTTTTGCACACTATTGGATCTCATTATTTATGCCATTAATGTACTAACAAAGACTTACGGATTGAAATTAGTGTGTAAATAATAAAGAAGACATTGCATGAAAACAATCATTATTCAATTTTTTATCCTTTTTGTGTCTACCTAATAAATATTTTACACTGATATACTCATAAAAAATATTAAAAATATGGTAAAAAATATGTAATTTATTTTTTGAAAAATAGTACCCCAGCGCATGTATGGCAAATAGGTGTACATCAGACATATATGTTTTAGCAGGAGGGCAGTGTCCTAACATATATATGCTACTTAGGTGCATATTAGGCGTGGATATTTCAGATAAAATAAGCTCATGTGCAACATGGATGCACCTTGAGCACAAGTATTTTGGGTAAAATATATTAATGCGTAACTTAGGTGTACATTGAGTGTTATATTCCGGTGAAAGTACGTTCATACATCAATCAACGCATGTTAGGCATGGAGACTGAGAAATTGTACTTTTACGAACAATAGGTGTGTATTCAGTACTTATTTTCATTGACACTTAAAAAACTTTTAGTTCATCTGTTCATCTAGTCATTGAATATGCTAATACAAAATACTTCTAACAATATATTCATTTGTTAATTCTGTAATAAACCCTATATATGTATATAAACTATAAATACATGAATTATAATTTCAAACACTAATAAATTTGGACTTATGTATAAAAAAATCTACTCTTAGATAAATGATAGATGATACTAAAACATTTAACTTTTGAAGATAATAACTCATGTTATTCTGGTAAAATATGATTAGTGCAATTACAGAAAATATGTATAGAAATAAATTGCATGAGTATACACTACACATATTAGCGAAAAAACATATATCAAAGCGCATTAGATAGAATAATAGGTTCAAATACAAACCACGAAATACATATACATAAAAAATAAAATACTTTTCTCCCCTTGCTATTTTTATTTTACTCCCATTTTTATCTTTTGATTTTACTTTTCCTTTTTCTTCCTTTATTTTGATTTCTATATTATTCTACTCCCCCCTTTTGTCATGAATGTCTAAAGAAAGTATATCAATTAGTGTTGGAGTGACCATTGTCCCTCATAGAGTGCAACTCATTGAAGATTTAGTCTATGCTCCCCCTCATGTACTTCTTCTAGGCATCAAGCTGAGCATCAATATGTGAAAAACTCTTGAGGATGTGTGACTCTAACCGGTCTTCATTCATAGTAAGCCTAGATATGTTTATAATCGTAGTGGTTGACTGGTTAAACATTTGTAAGAGCTAGCCTATGATAATGGAGGAGGATGATGAGAATGACAAAGGAGGCTCAGAGAGGCCAGGAGCAGACTAGGATGAGCCATCATTTGAATATAACTCATCTATTGAATCAATGATGCTTATGAGAGTGATGATGGATGTGTGTGTGGCTTTACTCATATATTGTGCGATCAATAGGTTTCTCTAGAGGCATACAAGAAAGGTTAGAAAAAGAACACCCCAATACACATTATCAGTTATTGAATAAAACAGTGAAGAAGGTTGTCATCCTTTCTACTTATATAAAAATTAAAATTATATGTGAGTAGAGGTGAGAAGAGAGATCAATTGACTGCTCGAGAAGAAAAGCATATAGGACTATGGCCTTGTTGAGCAGGAGGGTAGTATGTCACAAAAAAAATATTTGTAAGTATAATCTAACACAAAACTAGCTGAAAGGGGGGAGAGATATTTTTTCTTAGACGATCTACCATACAACCCCATGTAAGCTCCATATAGAAAAAAAAAGCGATTTCATCATACAGTGGTATGTCATAAAATAAGCAGGGGTAGTTGGGATAAGTCTTAAGAAGATAAAGAGTACTTGTTATTACATCTAGAGTGATTTAAAGGGTGCCCCCTAAAAAAGGTAAAGAATGAGTTGGATTCCTTTTCAATATTATAAATATTAATATACAACTTTTAGACAATAAGGATGGAGGGAGAGATGAAGTTAGTGAGGACTAGTTCTAAATGTTGGAAATAAAAATAGTAAAGATAGATCGATTGAATGAAACTAAGTCCACCTCTCATTCTAAGGTTAATGATGATAGTTCATCTATTTTTAGAATATATCTTTCGCAGTACCATTGATAAAGCGGTCGGACTTAGAGGAGGCACCATTGTAAGGATCATTTTCAAAAGAATTTTTGTAAGAGGCCATCTAAAAATAAAATGTAAGTATTTATCTATAAGAACCATGATCTGACACATAATGCAAGCAAAGCTAGGATCAAAGCCTAAACAACCAAAACAAGTTGTACCAGAGAACTACATATTTCAATAAAAGAGCTCAAATTGTAAGGAGGGGATAGTTATAGTATAGGTGAGTATCAAAACGGACTACCTGAGATAATATACCTCTAAAAACTTATATCTACAACCAAATATTGCAAGCTACAACAAAGTTTAACAAGATTTGGTTGCAAGTATGACAAATCTCACTAGATGAGATGACAATACCCCTACCCTAGTGGAGCGGACGGAAGATTTGAAAACTTGAGAGTGAGGAGAGCATGTGAAAATAAACTTTAGATTCTCCTTTAATTTGAGAAAATATATATAGATTGCGTAGATTAGAGGTAGAAAGAGTGTGTGATGAGAGAGTTGAGAGGAAACATGAAGAAATGGTAAAAATGTGTAGATGGCACCGAATAGAACAAGAAGAAATAGGGTAGTGCATATTAGAACATGAGCATGGATCAGACGTGTTCTAGGCATTGTAGGAAGAAAGAACCACACACAAGCATGAAAAAGGTACATTTTAGGCGCTAATATTCTAAAATAACTATGCACAGGTGCTAAAAAGGCGTTAATAGAATGCATTCAAGCCTTAGATAAGCATCATCAGGCACAATTGAACAATGTATCATGCATGTAAGAGGTGCTAGAGCACATGAGAATTGATGCATAAGTGAGACACGGGCGTGGCTTAGGCAAAAGAATTTTTTAATAAATAGCATAGTAAATTATTTTATGAACAATATGCCTTTTTAGTAAGTAAGATTACATTTTTTTATCTATATTTTTTTATTGGAGTTAATTTTCTTGATTAATTTGGTAAATTTTTTCTTAAATATATAATTTGATTTATAAGATAGTTAACATTTTTCTTTGATTGTGATTATTTTGAATATGGATAACGATATAGAGTTAGATTGTCATCGTGGTAGGTTTACAAAATTACTTTTTCTAGTCATCCTATTTGATTGTTATTGTATATTTCTTTTAGTTGTATTTTTTATTGGGATTGTGACAGATAAAATAAAAAATAATTTTTAAATTAATGTTGGCTTTTGTCATACCATTAGTGTAGCAAAGGCCCTTTTTACATCAAGCTGTTTTATGTAGATCTTCATTTAATATTTTTTTTAATTTTTAAGATTTTGATATTTGTTATTATCAAATTCTAATTTGGTTCGAAGATCAAGTTTCTCTTTTTTGGATTCAAATAATTTTTTTAATTAGGAGACTTGTTAGTTCTTTTAACTTTTAGATATTCATTAATGAAAAATTTATGATAAGATTTTTGAAGGTCTCTAAACTCATTTTCTAACTTTTCTTAAGAATTATCCTCATCACATCTCACACAAAAGTTATGAATACCATGTAATTTATCTTACATTCTTCTGATTATATTTTGTTATTTTGCTCATTTTTTTTATCATCACTTGATGTAGCATTCATAATTTGTCATTTTTAATATTAAAAATTTGAACATTTTTTAATATGTTTAAAGTTATAATATTGATAATAGTGCACTCATTGAAATTTTTTATTTTCACATCTTTAATTTTTCTTTTAACCTTTTGGTCACTTTTATAAGGGCTTGTGAACCCTTTTTATTTATAGAAGAATTTTTGTTCTTTAATTTTTTAAAAATTTTTACAAAAAGAAGAAAAAAATCTTCATATCTAAGGAATTTTATATCAGGTTTATTTTTTTATTTCTTTCTTAACAAATTTTAGTTCAATAAATTTATTTTTTTTTAATTGAGACAATTTTATCAAAATTAAATGTGAAATTTAAAATGTCATTTAATCTGACATAGAATTAATCAAAGGTTTCAATTTCTTTCATTCTAAATTCTTCAAATTTAGTAGTAAATATTTATAATTTAGAATTCTCACTCATTTTAGTTCCTTCGTGGGTAATTTTAAGTATCTCCCAGGCTTCTTTAAAGATATCGCACATAGAAATACATTTGAACTCCTCTAGAGAAACAATCATAGAAATTTTATCTAACTTGTAATATTTTGATATTTTGAGTTAGATATTTCAGGCTAGGTTTAATTGTGGTCATATTTTGAAATCAATATTATATATTTGAGTTAAACTACTTTTCGAAGAATCATGATATATTTTTAATACACCATTTTTTAAGCAAATTTGAGAATATGATATGTGATATAAATATTATATTTAAACATATTAGTTATAATTTAATACATACCTAGATCTGAACTTCGAACGGATTCGGATTCGTCTGGATGATTAAACCGGTTCCGTTCCCTGAGCACAAATCCTGCACACCACTAAAAAGCGCAGGAAGTCAGCGTGTCGGCGAGAAGTTATCCCACCGAAAACACTCTGACGCTCAAATCAGTAAACAGCCTTCGATGATTGAACGGTATCAGAAAACTGAGAAGGGAGAACAAAGATGAGAGTGTGTGAATATCCAGATGAAAGAGAGGCGAAAGCCGTCGTCTTGAATCTGGACGATGGGAGGCAATGAACGGTCGTCAGAGGCGCTTTGTTCTGTTAGATTTTTCTGAAAGTCCCAGCAGATAGATGAAAGTCCAAGAATAATTGGAAGCTTGATCCAGCAAGTAATTTGGAGCGTGGGCGTTTTTTTGAGTGGTTAAAAGCGTAACTAAAAACATGCATTGAATAATAATTCAATGGTTTATTTATGATTAAGAGGACGATCTTCCTTCTTTGGAATGAGTAATCCCCTCTGTGAACCTTTGCCAGCGTTGACCGTCCTAAGCCTTTCAACTTCTGGGCCTGTTCTCCAACTGGGTCGTCAAAGTGTTGATTGTCCCTTTTGGGCTTCTGTTGACTTTTTTGGGCTAGCTCATTATTGATATACCCATCATAATTAATAAAATAGCTATATTAATAATATAATAATAATAAGAAAATAATAATATTATAAAATAAAAAATAATAAAAAATATAATAATAATAATAATAAATTATAAGAAATAATAATATTATTAATTAACTTTTGCACCTCATGCTTCTTCACGATCCTTCCTCACCCACCACCCTTTCCTTCCGTCTCTCCCTTACTCCTGTCGGGTAGCTCTCTCTCTCTTTTCCTCCTTCTCCCTCGACGCTCCCTCAACTTCTTCGTTGTCTTCCTCTTCTCTCACCCTCTCTCTCTCTCAGCATCCTCCAACAACTCAGCCGTTTCATTATTCCAATGGCCAAAAAAGCCTAAAAAATTTGTTCCATTTCAACCGTCTGTTTCCATCTGTCTCTCCATCATTGTCAACTGTATGGGTCTATATAAGCTTGGCTATAGTGGGTACGTGAGAGAAGGAAAGAGTGGTGTTACGAGCCTGAACAGATATTGTTAAATGTCTTCACGTCTGATTACACGTGTACTACATGTTTGTTAGTAATTAACCTCCCCACGCATGCACTGTTAATAATAGTTGAGTTTATTATAATTGAGTTTGTTAACAACCCTATTGGCTACACATTAGCATTACTATATTAAGTCAACTATTGTGCTAGGTAGATATATGAAGAAAAATATTAATTGTCTGCTTTTTACTCATCTCTCACTCTCTGTCGCTCTATCCCTCTCTCTGTGTCCTTGGTCACTCTTAGTCCTCGCTCTTCCTCTACCCCCTACTCTTCTATCCCTCTATTTCTCCTCCACTTTCCCTCTACCTCTGTCAGAACTTTCCCATCCTCCTTTTTTCTTTCCCAAAAGTCCTTGGCCATACTTTTTTTTTTCCCAAAATTCCTCAATCTTACTATTCATTGCAGGTTGAATACATAATTTTGATGCTTTCATTGAGACATAGTAGAGGACATCACTACTAGTTCCAAGGTGATGAAAAAAGTGATCGCATTTTTTACGAAGGAAATTTCAAATGTGGTATCTACAGTACAGTAGCACACTGACCAATTTGCTATACTGGAGGCAACGATGGAGCGGATCCAGCTTACTCTGACTGAGCTCCTTCTTCGAATCGAATGACCCACCAACTATGTTCGCTGTTTTACCTATGGTTACTTCTCACCTTTCGACTCAAACCCTACCCATAGTCCTAGCATCGCAACCCGACACGCCCATTCCTCCCAAATTCGTCAGCCTAAACTCAAAATTTTATTTTTCTTTGGGGAGAATGTAGTGGGCTGGTTATTCCAAATTGAGCAGCTTTTCTCCTACCATGGTACACCACCGGAGTAAAAATTGACCATCGTAACTTTCTATATACTGGCGATGCCCTCCAATGATACCAATGGAAGCATACAACCCATCAATTTTCGACCTAGGAACTCTTTTTCAGGGCTCTTGAGCTACTATTTGGACTTTCATCTTACTTGAACCATGAAGTTATGCTGTACAAACTTTAGCCGAATTTGATTCTCGCTCCACTCAAACAACAAGTCTCACCACTATGAACCTATTAAATTGTTTTACCTTTGGGCTTTGAAATGATATTTGAAGAGAATTTCTATTATTGAAGCTGAATTCATTATCGGAAGCCATTGGCATGGCAAAATTAGTGAAGGAAAAAATTGATGATGGACAATCCACTTACCAGCATAATACGTTTACCAAACCACCAATTGACACCATACCTCCTCCGCATAAAACACCACCGCCTTCCAGCAGTTTTTCAACATTGCCCATAAAAAAATTAACTCCAGCAGAAATGACAACTTACCGAGAATGTAGGTTGTGTTTTAACTGTGATAAGCCGTTTACTCTGGGATATTGCTGT
>JAOVVI020017662.1:0-10552 GCA_028571085.2 Nepenthes alata | reverse complement strand
GTTTTACCCTACTGATGACAGTGTCGCGATGGTAATTCAACCTAGTACGAGTGGAACTGTTGATTCGCACAATTGGTCTTCCCGCTTGGTTGAATAGCCAGTGGCGCAAAGCTGTCGTGCGCTGGATTATGACTGAATTCCTCTAAGTCACAATCCGGGCCAGAAGCGACACGTGCCCTCACCGCTTGTTTGCCGACCCGCAGTAGGGGCCGAGCCCCCAAGGGCACATGTCATTGGCCAAGATCCCACGGCGGACGCACCGTGTGGGCCGCCAAGAAGTATAATTTTCACCGAGCGGCGGGTTGAATCCTTTACAGATGACTTAAATACGCGGCGGGGTATTGTAAGTGGCAGAGTGGCCTTGCTACCAAGATCCACTAAGATTCGGCCCTACGTCGCTCCGATTCGTCCATCCCAGAACCCAGCAATGATGCGAAAAAAATCGAGGATTGGGGACTGACGGCCGCCGCCGCAGCTATCCACCCCCTCCACGTTACGCCAGCAACGCCCCTACGAGTGCCGCCAACTCCTCCGAGGCAGCGTGACAGGAATGCGACTGAATGGTACAATTTTCCCCGCCCGTGCCGGCCGATCGCCGTGCCCAGCAGTGCAGGTGTCTCGCCCATGCCGGTCCCTCGTCGCGCCCAGCAGCTCCCTTGTCGTGCCCCAATAGTGCCCTTGTTGTGCGTAGCGGAACCCTTATTGCACGTAGCAGCACAAGTGTCACACCAGCACATCCAGTGTCACGCCCAGCATCGCGAGTGTCGCTCCCAGCACCTCTAGTGTCACGCCTAGCACTGCGAGTGTCTCTCCCAGCACCTCCAGTGTCGCGCCAAGCACCGTGAGTGTTGCTCCCAGCAACTCAAGTGTCGCGCCAGCACCATGAGTGTCGCACCCAGCACCATGAGTGTCGCTCCCAACACCGCGAGTGTCGCACCCAGCACCTCCAGTGTCGCGCCAAGCACCGCAAGTGTCGCTACCATCACATCTAGTGTTGCACCGAGCGCGTCCCATCATTGCCTATGTTTCCCCCAGATGGGCCTGGCACACCCAGCACTGCCCTTGTCGCACCCTACGCGCCCCAGCAACGTCTAACAGCTCCCTTGTCGTGCCCGTGTTGCACCCAACAACATCCCAGCATGTCAATGTTGTTCCCCAGCACTGCGCTTGTCACGTCCGGGATGACACAGAGGCTTTGCAAAGCCTTTTTTGCCGTGTCGATCATCTCGGCATGCTGTTCCAGGCGCTACCTGTGTCCCCCCAGAAGCAGCCTCGTTGCGACCAGTACCGCCAGTGTTGCACCCTGGTCGGTCCCGTGTCGTGCCCAGCAGCGTGTGAGTCGTGCCCCTACCGGTCCCCTGCCGCTCCCGGCACCTCCTGTGTTGCGTCCAGCACCACGGGTGTCGCTCCCAGCACGTCCAGCATTGCGTCCACCACCGCTAGTGTTGCTCCCAGCACCTCCAGGTTCTCGCCTAGCACCACGAGTGTCGCTGCCAACACCACCAGTGTCGCGCCCAGCACGGCGAGTGACCCTCCCAGCACCTCCAGTGTCGTAACCAGCACAGTGAGTGTTGCTCCCAGCTCCTCCAGTGTCACGCTCAGCACCCCGAGTGTCTCTCCCAGCACCTCTAGTGTCGTGCCCAACACCAAGAGTGTCGCTCCCAGCACCTCCAGGGTCGTGCCCAGCACCGCGAGTGTCGCTCCGTGCACCTCCAGCTTCGCGCCAAGCACCGCGAGTGTCGCTCCCAGCACCTCCAGCCTTGCGCCCAGCACCGCGAGTGCCCCTCCCAGCATCTCTAGTGTCCCGCCTAGCACTGCCAGTGTCGCTCCCAGCACCGCGATTGTCGCTCCAGCACCTCCAGTGTCGTGCCCATCACCGCAAGTATCGCTCCCAGCAGATCCTGTGTCCCACCCAGCACCGTGAGTGTCAATCCCAGCACCTCCAGTGTCGCACGCAGCACCACGAGTGTCACTCCCAGCACCTCAAGTGTCACGGCCAGAACCGCAAGTGTCGCTCCCAGCACCTCCGGAGTTATGCCCAGCACCGCCAGTGTCGCTCCCAGCACCTCCAGTGTCGTGTCTAGCACCGCGAGTGTCACTCCCAGCACCTCCAGTGTCGTGCCCAACACCCTGAGTGTCCTTCCTAGCACCTCAAAGTCACGCCAAGCACCTCAAGTGTCTCTCCCAGCACCTCCAGTGTCGCGCCCAGCAATGCCAGTGTCACACCTAACACCTCCAGTGTCACGCCCTACCCCGTGAGTGTTCTCCCAGCACCTCCAGTGTCACGCCCAGCACCGCGAGTGTCGCTCCCAGCACCTTCAGTGTCACGCCCAGCACCACGAGGGTCGCCTCCAGCACCTCAAGTGTTGCGCCCATCACCCCGAGTGCCGCTCCCAGCACCTCCATTGTTGCGCCCAGCACCGATAGTGTCGCTCCAAGCACCTCCAATGTCGCGCTCAGCACCGCGAGTGTCACTCCTAAAATATCCAGTGTCGCGTCCAACGCCGCGAGTGTCGCTCGCAGCACCTCCAGTGTCGCTCGCAGCACCTCCAGTGTCGAGCCCAGCACCACTAGTGTCGCACCCAGCAACTCCAGTGTCCCGCCGAACACCGCCAGTGTCGCTTCCATCACCTCCAGTGTCGCGCCTAGCATCGCGAGTGTCACACCCAGCACCTCCAGTGTCGCGCCCAGCACAGCGAGTCTCGCTCCCAGCACCTCCAGTGTCACGCCCAGCACCCTGACTGTCGCTCCCAGCACCTCTAGTGTCGCCCCCAGCACCCAAAGTGTCACTCCCAGCTCCTCCAGTGTCGCGCCCAACACCGCGAGTATCGCTCCCAGTACCTCCAGTGTCGTGCCCAGCACAGCAAGTGTCGCTCCCAGCACCCCGAGTGTCGCCCCCAGCATCTCCAGTGTCACGCCCAGCACCGCAAGGGTCGCTTCCAGTACCTCTATTGCCACGCCATGCACCGCGAGTGTCACTCCTAGCACCTCCAGTGTCGCACCCATCACGTCCAGTGTCGCGCCCAGCACCCCGAGTGTCACTCGCAGCACCTCCAGTGTCACGCCCAGCAACGCCAGTGACGCACCTAGCCCCTCCAGTGTCGCTCCGAGTACCACGAGTGTCGTCCCAGCATCTCCAGTGTCCCGCCCAACACTACGAGTGTCTCTCGCAGCACCTCCAGTGTCGCGCCTAGCACCGCGAGTGTCACTCCCAGAACCTCCAATGTAGCACCCAGCACCCCTAGTGTTGCTCTCATCAACGGCAGTGTCGGACCCAGCACCGCGAGTGTCACTCCCAGGTCCTCCAGTGTCACCCGCAGCACCGAGAGTGTGGATCCCAGAACCTCTAGTGTCGTGCCCAGCACCGCTAGTGTCACTCCCAGCACCTCCACTGTTGTCGCCAGCACCACGGGTGTCACTTCCAGCACCTCCATCTCCACGCCCAGCACCTCGACTGACGCTCCCAGCATCTCCAGTGTCGCACCCAGCAATGCCTGTGTCGCTCCCAGCACCTCTTTTGTCGCGCCCAGCACGCCGTGTGTCGCTCCCAGCACCTCCAGTGTCGTGCCCAGAACAGCGAGTGTCACTCCCAGTACATCCAGTGTCGTGCCCAGCACTGCGAGTGTCGCTCCCAGCACCTCCAGTGTCACGCCCAACACCGCCAGTCTCGCTCCCATCACTTCCAGTGTCGCGCCCAGCACCGCGAGTGTCGCTCCCAGCACCTCTGGTGTCACAAACAGAACCGCGGGTGTCGCTCCCAGCACCTCCAGTTTCGTGCCCTGCACCGCGAGTGTCCCTCCCAGCACCTCTAGTGTCCTCCCTAGCACCGCCAGTGTCACTCCTAGCACCACTAGTGTCGCTCCCAGCACTGCAATTGTCACTCCAGCACCTCTAGTGTGGTGCCCAGCACCTTAAGTGTCGCTCCCAGCACCTCCAGTGTCCTGCCAAGCACCTTCAGTGTCGATCCTAGCACCTCCAGTGTTGTGCCCAGCACTGCGAGTGTTACTCCCAGCACCTCAAGTATCACGGCTAGCACCGCAAGTGTCGCTCCCAACACCTCCAGTGTTGTGCCCAGCACCGCCAGTGTCGCTCCCATCACCTCCAAAGTCGCACCTAGCACAGCGAGTGTCACTCCCAGCACCTCCAGTGTCACGCCCAACACCCCGAGTATCACTCCAAGCACCTCGAGTGTCACGCCTAGCACCCCAAGTGTCACTCCCAGCACCTCAAGTGTCGCGCTCAGCAACGCCAGTGTCACACCCAGCACCACCAGTGTCTGGCCTAGTACCGCGAGTGTCAATCGTAGCACCTCAGTGTCGTTCCCAACATCGCGAGGGCCGCTCCCAACACCTCAAGTGTCTCGCCCATCACCCCGAGTGCCGCTACCAGCACCTCCAGCATTTCTCCCAGCACCGACAGTGTCACTCCAAGCACCTCTAATGTCGCACCCAGCACTGCGAGTGTCAATCCCAATATGTCCAGTGTCTCGCCCAACACCTCGAATGTTCCTCCCAGCACCTCTAGTGTCACCCCCAGCACCGCGAGTGTCACTCCCAGCACCTCCTGTGTCGCGCCCAGCACCGCCAGTGTCGCTCCCATCACCTTCAGTGTCGTGCCCAGCACCTCGAGTGTCGCTCGCAGCACCTCCAGTGTCATGCTTAGCACAGCGAGTGTTCCTCCCATCACCTCAAGTGTCGCGCCCAGCACCCCGTGTGTCGCTCCCATCACCTCTAGTATCCCGCCCAGCATCCGAAGTGTTTCTCCCAGTACCTCCAATGTCGCGCCCAACACGGCGGGTATCACTTCCAATACCGCCAGTGTTGCGCCCAGCACAGCGAGTGTCTCTCCCAGCACCTCCCATGTCACGCCCAGCTTCCCGAGTGTCTCTCCCAGCACATCCAGTGTCGCGTCCAACACCGCAAGTGTCGCTTCCAGTACCTCCAGTACCGCGCCCAGCACCACGAGTGTCGCTCCCAGCGCCTCCAGTGTCGCACCCAGCACCGTCAGAGTCGCAACCATAATCTCCAATGTCGCACCCAGCACCCCGAGTGTCGCTCGCAACATCTTCAGTGTCGCGCCCAGCAATGCCAGTGACGCACCCAGCACCTCTAGTGTCGCACCCAGCACCGCAAGTGTCGCTCCTAGCATCTCCAGTGTCCCGCCTAACACTGCGAGTGTCGCTCGCAGCACCTCCAGTGTTGCGCCCAGAACCACGAGTGTCGCTCTCAACACCTCCATTGACGCGCCCAGCACCCCGAGTGTCGCTCCCAGATCCTCCAGTGTCACAACCAGCACCCCGAGTGTCGATCACATCGCCACCAGTGTCGCGCCCAGCAATGCCATTGTTGCACCCAGCACCTCCAGTGTCGCACCCAGCACAGCGAGTGTCGCTCACAGAACCTCCAGTGTTGCGCCCAGCACCGCAAGTGTCACTCCCAGCTCCTCCAGTGTCTCACCCAGCATCGCGAGTGTCATTCCCAGCATCTTCAATGTCACACCCAGCATCGCTAGTGTCGCTCCCAGCACCTCCAGTGTCGGGCCCAACACTGCGAGTGTCACTTCCAGCACCTCCAGCTTCATGCCCAGCACCCCGAGTGACTCTCCAAGCACCTCCAATGTCACGCCAAGCACCCTGAGTGAAACTCCAGCACCTCCAGTGTCGCGCCCAGCAATGCGAATGTGGCACCCAGCACCTCTAGTGTAGCGCCCAGCACCCCGAGTGTCGCTCCCAGCACCTCCAGTGTCATGCCCAGCACCGTAAGTATCGCTTCTAGTACCAACAGTGTCGCGCCTAGCACCCCAAGTGTGGCTCCCAGCACCTCGAGTGTCATGCCCAGCAACGCCAGTGTCGCACCCAACACCACCTGTGTCGCGCCCAGCAATGCCAGTGTCGCACCAAGCACCCACTGTGTCGCGCACAGCACTGCGAGTGTCGCTCCCAGCACCTCCAGGGTCGCACCCAGAACAGCGAGTGTCCCTCCCAGCACCTCCAATGTCGCGCCCACCGCCGCCAGTGTCACTCGCAGCACCTCCAGTGTCGCGCCCAACACCGCAAGTTTCACTCCCAGCATCTCTAGTGTCGCACCCAGCATCCCGAGTGTCGCTCCGTGCACCTCTAGTGTCGCTCCCAGTAGCCCGAGAGTCATAGTAATACCAGTGTCGCGCCCAACAACGCCAGTAGCGTCACACCTAGCACCACGAGTATCGCTCCCAGCAACTCCAGTGTCACACCCAACACCGCTAGTGTCGCTCCTAGCACCGCGAGTGTCGCTCCCATCACCTCCAGTGTCCTGCCCAGCATCGCAAGTGTCGCTCTAAGCACCTCTAGTGTCACACCCAGTACCACGAGTGTTGCTCCTAGCACCTCTAGTGCCCCGCCTAGCACCGCCAGTGTCACTCCTAGCATCGCCAGTGTCCCACCTAGAATCTCCAGTGTCCAACCGAGCATCTCCAGTGTCACACCCAGCGCCGCGATTGTCGCACCGAACACCTCCAGTGTCGCACCCAGCACCACGAGTGTTGCTCCCAGCACCTCCTATGTCCCGCCCTGCACCACGAGTGTCGATCCTAGCACCTCTAGTGTCCTACCCAGCACCGCTAGTGTCACTTCCAGCACCTCCAGTGTCCTGCCCAGCACCACGAGTGTCACTTCCAGCACCTCCAGTGTCACCCCCGAGTGCCCTCCCAGCAACTCCAGTGTCGCGCCCAGCGCCACGAGTGTCACTCTAGCACCTCCAGTGTCATGCCCTGCAATGCCAGTGTCGCACCCAGCACCTCCAATGTCGCGCCTAGCATCCCGGATATCGCTCCCTGCACCTCCAGTTTCGCACCCAACAGCCCTAGTGTCGCTCCTAGAACCTCCAGTGTCGTGCACAGCAACGCCAGTGTCACTCCCAGCACCTCAAGTGTCGTGCCCAGCACCTCGAATGTTACTCCCAGCACCTCCAGTGTCATGCCAACACCGTGAGTGTCACTCCCAGCACATCTACTATCACGACCAACACCGCCAGTTTCACTCCCATCACCTCCAGTATCGCGCCCAGCACCGAGAGTGTCGCTCCCAGTACCTCCAATGTCGCGTGCAGCACCGCGAGTGTCGCTCCCAGCACCTCTAGTGTCGCGCCCAGCTACGCCAGTGTCGCTCCCATCACCTCCAGTGTCGCGCCTAGCACAGCGAGTGTCGCTTCCTACACCTCTAGTGTCGCTCCCAACAACTTGAGTGTCACTCCCAGCAACTCTACTGTTCCCCCCAGCACTGTAAGTGTCGCTCCCATCATCTCCAGTGTCGCACCCAGCATCGCGAGTGTTGCTCCCTGCACCTCCAGTGTCCCACCGAGCACCGCAAGTGTCGCTCCCAGCACCGCCAGCGTCGCGCCCTGCACCGTGAGTGTTGCTCCCATCACCTCTAGTGTCCCACCCAGCACCGCTAGTGTCGCTTCGAGTACCTCCAAAGTCACGCCCAGCACCGCCAGTGTCGTTCCTAGAACCTCCAGTGTCGCACCTAGCACTGCGATTGTCACCCCCAGCACCTCCACTGTCGCACCCAGCTCTGCAAGTGTCACTCCGAGCACCTCCTGTGTCCCGCCGAGCACCGCGAGTGCCGATCCCAGCACCTCCAGTGTCCTGCCCAGCACCGCTAGTGTTGCTCCTAGCACCACCAGTGTCATGCCCAGCACTGCGGGAGTCACTTTCAGCACCTCCAGTGTTAACCCCAACACTCCGAGTGTCGCTCCTAGCACCTCTAGTGTTGGGCCCAGCACCCTGAGTGTGACTCCAGCACCTCCAGTGTCGTGCCCTGCAATGCCAGTGTCGCACCCAGCACCTTGAGTGTCCCGCCCCGCATCCCGAGTGTTGCTCCCAGCAGCTCTAGTGTCAGACCCAGCAGCCCCAGTGTCGCTCCCAATACCTCCAGTGTTGCGCCCAGCCATGCCAGTGTCGCTCCCAGCACCTCCAGTTTCTCGGCCAGCATAGCGAGTGTCTCTCCCAGCACCTCCAGTGTCACGCCCAACACCGCGAGTGTCGCTCCGGTCACCTCTAGTGTCGCGCCCAGCATCGCCAGTGTCGCTCCCATTACATCCAGTGTCACACCAAGCACAGCGAGTGTCGCTCCCAGCACCGCTAGTTTCACACCTAGCACCACCATTGTCGCTCCCATGACCTCCAAAGTCGTGCCTAGCACTTCGAGTGTCGCTCGCAGCACCTCCAGTGTCGCTCCCAACACCACGAGTGTCACCCCAGCACCTCTAGTGTCACGCCCAGCACCGCCACTGTCGCTCTCATCACCTCGAGTGTCGTGCCCAGCATCGCCAGTGTCGCTCCCAGCACCTCTAGTGTCGTGCCTAGCACCGCTAGTGTCGCTCCCACCACCTCCACTGTCACGCCCAACACCCCGAGTGTCACTCCTAGCACCTCGAGTGTCGCACCCAGCACCCCCAGTGTCGCTCCAAGCACCTCCAGTGTCCCGACCAGCAATGCCAGTGTCGTACCCAGCATCTCCAGTGTCGCGCCCAGCGCAGCGAGTGTCGCTCCCAGCACCTCCACTGTCACGCCCAGCTCCCCGAGTGCCGCTCCCAGCACGTCTAGTCTCGCGCCCAGCACCGCGAGTGCCGCTCCCAGCACCACCAGTGTTGCACCATAACCTCGAGTGTCGCACAAAGCACCTCCTTTGTCGCGCCCAGAATGCCAGTGTCGCACCCAGCACCTCCAGTGCCTCGCCCAGCACCCCGAGTGTCGCTCCCAACAACTCCAGTGTCGTGCCCAGAACCGCGAGTGTCGCTCCCAGCACCTCCAATGTCACGGCCAGCACCGTGAGTGTCAAACACAGCACCTCAAGTGTCGCGCCCAGTATCACGAGTGTCGCACCTAGCACCTCAAGTGTCGCGCCCAGCACCACGAGTGTCGCTCCCAACAACTGAAGTGTCACGCCCCGCACCGCGAGTGTCGCTCCCAGCACCTCCAGTGTCGCGCCCAGCACCGCGAGTATCGCTCCTGGCACCTCTAGAGTCGCGCCTAACACCGCCAATGTCGCTCCCAGCACCACCAGTGTGGCGCTGAGCACTTCCAGTGTCGCTCCCAGCACCGTGAGTGTCACTCCCAGCACCTCCAGTGTGGCACCCAACACCACAAGTGTCACTCCCAGCACGTCCAGTGTCGTGCCCAGCACCGCTAGTGTCGCTCCCAACACCTCCAGTGTCGTGCCCAGCACCGCGAGTGTGACATCCAGCACCACTAGTGTCACGCCTAGCACCCCAAGTGTCGCTCCTAGCACCTCCATTGTTCCGCCCATAACCCCTAGTGTCACTTCAGCACCTCCAGTGTTGCCCCCTGCAATGCTAGTGTCGCACCCAACACCTCCAGTCTCTCGACCAGCACCACAAGGGTCGCTCCCAGCACCTCCAGGGTCATTCCCAGCACCTCCAGGGTCGCTCCTAACACCTCTAGTGTCCATCCCAGCGCAGCTAGTGTAGCTCCCAGCACCTCCAGTGTCGTGCCCAGCACCGCGAGTGTCACTTCTAGCACCTCCAGTATCATGCCCAGCACCCCGTGTGTCGCTCCCAGCTCCGCTAGTGCCATGCCCAGCACCCCGAGAGTCGCTTCCAGCACCTATAGTGTCGCACCTAGCACAGTGAGTGTCTCTCCCAGCACCTCCAGTGTCGCGCCCAGCACCCCAAGTGTCACTCCCAGCACCTCCAGTGTCGTACATCCCGTGTCCCGCCCAGCAACGCCAGTGTGACTCGAAGCAACTCCAGTGTCGCGTCCAGCACCCCGTGTGTCACTCCCAGCACCTCCTGTGTCCCGCCCAAAACCGCGAGTGTCAATCCAGCGGCTACAGTGTTGCGCTCGGCACCGCGAGTGTCCCTCCCAGCACCTCTAGTGTCGCGCCCAACATCGCGAGTGTCACTCTCAGCACCTCTAGTGTCACGCCCAGCATCGCCAGCGTTGCTCCCAGCACCTCCAGTATCGCGCCCAGCACCCCGAGTGTCACTCCCAGCACCTCTAGTGTCGTACCCAGCACCTTGAGTGTCGCTCCCATCACCTAGAGTGTCGCACCCAGCACCCCGAGTGTCGCTCCCAGCACCACCAGTGTCACGCACAACACTGCGAGTGTCGCTCCCAGCACCTCAAATGTCGCGCCCATCACCTTGAGTGTCACTCCAGCACCTCAGTGTCGCGCCCTTCAATGCCAGTGTCGCCCCCAGCACCTCGAGTGTCACGCCCAACATCCTGAGTGTCGCTCCCAGCACCTCTAGTGTCGCACCCAGCAGTCCGAGTGTCGCTCCTGGCACCTCCAGTGTGACCCCCTGCAACGCCAGTGTCACTCCCAGCACCTCCAGTGTCGCGCCCAGCACAACGAGTGTCTCTCCCAGCACCTCCAGTGCCACGCCCAACACCCCGAGTGTCACTCCCGGCACCTCGAGTATCATGCCCAGCACCGCGAGTGTCGCTCCAATCACCTCCAGTGTCGCGTCCAGCACCGCGAGTGTCGCTCCCAGTACCTCCAATGTCGCGCCAAGCACCGTGAGTGTCGCTCCCAGCACCTCTAGTGTCGCGC
>JAOVVI020017661.1:0-10552 GCA_028571085.2 Nepenthes alata | reverse complement strand
ATATACAAGAAGTACGGGTTCAGACACCACCAAGATAGAGCCCGTATACATAAAAATCTACGCTTAGTGAGAAATATAAATGATACAATAAAAAATGTATAAATCTACACTAGTACTACTGTGTCAATGTTGTGACTACCGCGTCAATACTGTAATTGAGTTTCCTGATCAAATAGGATTAGTACCACAAAGACAAAATATAAAATGATAACAATAGAAGTAGAAAACCAATTGCAGTAGTAAAAGGAATGAAATACAAGCAATACCAAAATCTACGAAGCACTCCCCCTCACAAAAATAACAAGGCTCCCCCTAACTTAAATAATCACGTCTCCCCTAATCTCCCCCTATCAAAGTGAATCAGGTCTCCCCCTTTTTATCACGAATGGCCAAGGGGTAATGAAGTTTACTTTTTTTGACCCATACTTGTCTCATTGAATTCACTTTTTCATTCAATCTTTTTACTTGTGTATTTAATATCTGAATGTGATTAACAAGTGTATTCATTTTTAGCTATTGTCTTTGGTTGTATGAAAAATTCATGATATTGCAGTGGGGACGAATGTGACCAATCTTTTCACAAGCATGATAAGCTGGCAGAGATTTTGTGGGTTTATTCATGACTTTTAGGCTGTGGATCGGCCAAATGATGTGAGTTAAATCTATTATCCACATGTCGAGGCGTTTGCTTAGTAATTTTGGATGTTTTATCATTTTGGTGTGAAATTTTTATGGTAGGAATAAAAATAGTTTTAGGTTTCATGCCATTTTAGGACATATTCTCAGCATATCTCAAACCCTGTTTATTTCTACTAATTTTTTTCAACCCGAGCATATGATCTAATTTTTTGGACCCATTTAAATTGTTTTAAATCATTTCAAGTAGCCTCAAGTTCAGATTCTAGAGTTGTGATTTGTTTAGTAAATGAGATTTTTAGATTCTCAATTTCTTAAATTTTAGTATCTAACTCGGATTGTTGAGCTAATTTTTCTTTTTCTAAATCTATAACCCTACTATTTAAGGTTTTATTTAGTTTCTTCACTTTTAAACATTCCCTAAACAGTTTATCAAATGCTTCTTGAAGTCCATCAAATTCAGCTTCTGACTCATCCTCAGAGTCATCAGATTGATTAAAATTTTCTACTGAATTGTCACATATTGAGGTCATAAAAGCCATGTACTTGACATGGCCATCTTCAGAACATTGTTCACCCTCTTCTTCTTTGTTATCGCTTAAGGTCACATTAGCTTTAAAGACTTGACCTTATTGGCGTTTAAGGTTTGGGCATTCAGCCCGATAGTGGTTGAATTCTTTACACTCATCGCATTGAACTCCTTGAGTATTTTTTGATTTGAAGTCCTTGAGTTCACGACGGTCTTTCTTCTCAAATTGAGATGAATATTTTAAATCCACATCAAATTTGTATGATGAAGATTTATTTTTCTTTAAAAACTTTTTAAAATTCTTAACAAATAAGAAAAAGTCGTCATCGCTACACGATTCTTCATCGGAATCCCAGTTTCTCTCTTCCCTACTTGATTTTAGAGCTATTGATTTATTCGTTCTTGACTGTGGTAATGTGTGCTCATAAGTTTGAAGGGACCCTACAAGTTCTTCGATTTTTAATTTGTCTAAGTCTAATTTCTTCAATCGCAGTAACTTTTTATCTAAATCGTTCAGGCAAAGATCGTAGAACTTTTCTAACAATTCTATTTTTAGGGATTCGTTCTCCTGAATTAAACGTGAAATTAACAATGTCATTTAATTGGGCATATAATTCATCGAATGTCTCGTCATCCTTCATTCGTATTTCTTCAAACTTAGTGGTGAGCATTTACAGTTTTGAATTTTTGACAAGTTTCGTGCCTTCTTGGATAATCTCAAGAATATCCCATGCTTCTTTTAATTTTTCATACATTGAAATCCGTTTAAACTCATCGGGAGATATAGCCATAAAAATAGCATGTAACCCTTTACTATTCCAATTGCATGCATCAAGTTCCTCTTTAGTCCACAAAGATAAGGCTTTTGGTTCGTGACCGGTGGAACTTGTGGGTGGAGTCCACCCAATTTGGGTACTCGCTCAAACTCGCTCATCCATTGATTTTAAAAATGCTCTCATACGTACTTTCCAATACGCATAATTACTCCCATTAAAGAAGAGAGGTACGAAGAGCGATCCACTCGTATACATCTAGAACGGGGTCGTGGATCGGGATAAGTCTTTGATACCAATTAAAAAAATACTCTTTGTGCTAACGTAATACAAACAAGTTTCGATCCCGATAAATATAGTGGAAGCAGTAAACAATAAATATTTAATACACATAAAGAATATTTAGATCTATATGCCAATGATACTAATCAATCATGCAAAAATATAGAAAAGCGTAAGCAGTAATATAAAGATACAATTTTTTGGTGACGAAGAAAAAACTCGATACCCACGATAATCGAGAAAAATCCTCTGGGCTTCAACGGCCAGGGAAGCAATGCACTATGAAAATTAACTTACAGCTCGGGTGGTAACGACGCACTAACATAGCTGACTTACTCCCGTCTTGTGATCCCTATCAAGAAACTCCTTGAATTTACCCGCGGTAATGAAACCGAACATCTTCCGATCTTCACGTCAATCTTCCCTCTCTAGCCACTTGAATTACCGAACACGATCGAGTCTCCTTCTTTAACTCACCGACGTCTCCAACGAAGGTAGAAGGATGAAAGTGTTTGCAAGGTAAAGAGAAAACGTAGAGAAAACTTCTTAGAACATCAAGCTCAGTCTTGTAGTTTTTTGGTTTTCTCAAGAGAAGCAATATTAATGAAGTATGAATAGCTTTCTTCTCAAATGGGACACGAAAATAGTCTGTTAAGAGTCCTAGGGTTCCAGCAAAATAAGTCAAGTATTTATAGAGGGCTTAAGAAACGCATTTAAAAATATGCCCGTTGACAACGTGCTCGAACGCGCGGTGGGCGCACAGAGAGTTTTCGAAGAAACCCTACATGTGCTCGAGCGCGGGGAGACGCACAGCGAGCGGGGGTTATTCTGGAAATTGGGCTCGAGCGTAGGGACGGCGCACAGCGAGCGGGGTCCATTCTGATTTTTAAGGTTGAGCGGGTAGCGAGCACACGGCGGGTGTGGAGATTTCGGACGGGCTCGAGCGACTAGAGTGCGGAACACAGACCGAATACACCAATATATAAGGTCAAAAAAATTGTCAATTAGAAATATGACTCTAACAGTTAAGATAGTCAAGCTACTTTCCAATCCTCTCATTCTCTTATTCAGTATATCTAGGATAGTTTTTTTTGTTTAAGAAGGTTGAAGAATTACTTGTAAGATAGATTTAAAATATTAATTAAAAAATTATTCTTACTTTTTTTTGAGTGTTGGATTCTTTAAACTGGTTAAATGAATTTCAATTGATAATGATTATATATTCCTAACTTAATCAAAGATTCCTTCATTTGGTTGCATCAAACTTCAATTTTACCTCCCTAGTGATACAATCTATAATAGTATTAAACTTTATACCAATATGCTTGCTCATGGAATTCCAATGCTATTACATGTTATCTACAATAGAAACTTTGTTGGTTCTTCTTGCAACATTTGAAGCTCCTTTGGTAAGTATCTTAGTCAAATAGCTTTACAAACACTACTTGAAATATAATATACTCCACCTCACATGTAAAAAGTATAATGATTGCTTCCTTTTTAGTGATCATAAAAAGTTATATTTTCAAAAATGTTATACACCACCTCCTTCGTGATGCAATCTTCACTAATATTAAATTTTATATCAATATACTTGCTCATGAAATGCCAATGCTTTTACCTACTTATCTACAAAAGAAACTTCTTTAGCTATTCTTACAACATGTGAAGCTCCTTCAATAAATATTTTAGTCAAACACTTTATAAGCACTACTTGAAATGTAACATACTCCACCTCACATATAGAAAATACAATGAACGGTTGCTTTATAGGGATCATAAATGGTCAAATTTTTAAAAAAGAAATAAATTTTAAATTGCTTTTCTTATTATCAACATCTAAATATAATATAATGTGATCAAGTATATATTTAATATCTTAGGAAATACTCTTAGCTACCTTCAAATTGGATGAAATATGAGATTCCATATAATGAATAACAAGTCTAACTCATAAAGAATATTCGGCATTAACTATCTTAAATATCTCACAAGTTTTCTAAAGTATGTTGGATCTACCTTTACGATCTAAATAGCTTGACAATCAGACTCCACATTGGACACCCCTTTCTGCGGGCCTTCTCACTCCTGGCCCATTAGCACATGCCTCTGGCCCATTATTATAGCCGGCGAAGGGTCACACTTATTGCCCATTAGTACAACCGGTGGAGGGTGAGCCCATCGATCTAGATTTCACTTCCGCCGAACCATCCAACTCAACCGGCCAGTCAGGCCAAATAGACCAATCAGCCGGTCCACGCTGTAGTTCTTGTATGATTCGGGTTCCTTCTAAATTTCAGGATTATTATTAATGTTATGGCACTATTGGGTTGTTAGCTGTGCACATGCCTCTTGAATACTTTGTTTCTTAATTTGTTATCCTGCTTTTTCCTTCCGCGTGTTTTTGATTATTTCATTTCACTGATATAGGCTGTACTGCAAATAGAGGAAGTAAGAATTCAGTTCAAATCCCTCAGTTCTGAACTCTCTCTCTCCCTCTCTCTCTCTCTCACTCTCACTCACTATCTCTCAGTTTCCCTCTTTTCTATTGTCTTTTGCTTGTTCAGGTTCGCAGATTGCTCTCTAAATCCACTGCCAGCGTCGCACGCATCACCCCTACTCACTGGAATTCTTCTATTCATTTTGAATTCCTTGAAAACCTATTTAGCATAATCTTCTTGAGAGAAACAAAAAAAAAAAAAAATCATATCCTCCTTCATTATACTTCAATGTAGAGAGGCATAAAATCAATGTACATCTATTTAAACTTTTGAAAAATAGCTTGAATTATTCAACCAAGCTAGGTTTTTTTTGTAAAAATCATATCATCAACACATATAAGCAAATAATAAAAATATCTACTTATCAACGACCTTTGTATAAAGCACATGCACTTATGGACATTTGCGGTGTTTATTTTCTCAAAGATACTTGTCAATTCTAATATTTTATGCACTTGGTGCTTAATATTCTAATATTTTATGCACTTGATGCTTACTTGAAGCAGTATAATGTTGTCTTTAATATAAAAAAATTATTCACAACATCAATCCACTTTTTCAAATAGTTCATCCAAAAATGTAGATTTTTTTATCTATTTGATATATTTTAAAGTTGTTTATATTAGATATATTTTATATTAATATATTTTATAATTATGTAAACATGCGTTCTAAAAAATTCTCAATTATCAATGAAGACAAGTATCAAATAAATGCATATCATTCGCAATTGTGCTATCTCTTAATATCTATGCTTAACTTGCGTCTAATACGCACATGAGTATATTTTGACTAGGATATCAGTACCTAATATATGCCTAAACTGTATATAAGTGTAGTTTATCTAGCATACTTGTGCACAATGTTTACCTAATCCATATATGAACGCAGTTTATCAAGAATGTCTACACTTGCGGTGTATCCAAACTATGTGAATATATTTTAAATAGAATATTTAGATCTAATGTACGGCTAAGTGGGGTATGTGCACTAAGATACCACTCTCTTGCTAAGATTTCTATGCCTAATGTATGCCTATATATTATACATACGTTGAGGTACTATTTTCTAAAAACTTAGGTATTGTTGACATAATTTTTTCCTTCTTTATAAATGCCTCACCTTTAAATATTTATGCTTACTAAATGAAAAAGGACAAATAGTGCAAAAATACTATAACTGCAATGCTCTTGTTTATAAAGATGCGTAGCCATCTTTCGATTGAGACAATTAAAATCCTAACTCTTGAGATAAATTATCAAGATTTTTTTTCAATAATTTCTCTATTATTGTGCATACTAGCTTCAGCCCATAAGGCCTTATTTGATACATTGGTAGTATAGTTATTGGAATCTCATAGTGTATGAAAATTCTACAACAAGTGAAATAAGATCGATAATAAGATCAGAAAATATTTGGTTTCGATACCGTAAACAAATCTAAAGGGTTCTTTAGTAGGAATTATAAGTCGAGAGTAAGTCGACTAAAATTTAATGTGTGTATACTACTTGAGATGATTTTTTTAAAGTGTTACTTTCACTAGTTATAGAAACCTATAGAGTTTTATTCAATAATTATTGGTTATTGAATCTTCCCATTGTCACTAAAAAAGAGTAAATAATAGAATATTTACTTTCACTGTGTAGATTTACTTTAGTCTTGCAACTAAAATGACTATTTATTTCAATTTACATATAATATATAATATAATTTATGTGTATTATATATTCATATATATCTAGTTTTGTGAATTTACGGAGTCTAAATTGTACGATATTATGGACCTCTTAATCTTTTCATTTGGTATTAGAAACTTACCTTTGTTTTTGACCCTTAACTAGATGTATACTATTTAGTCCTTATCTATTTTCCTTCATTCAATGAGAAAAATTATGTATATGGGAAGGTGACCCATTTTCTTAGCTACCGAGCCCCAACCCCCTAATATGACATTGAACTGATTGACTTGTTTAACGTGTCTGTCTGGAAAGCCAAAGACTAACATAGGTGCTTACTATACCGAGCATTCATGAATACAAATTGAGAGAGAGTATTTTTCAAATCCATAGATAAACAAGTGTGAGGGAGTACTCAATCAAGGTGGATACCACCCGGGATTTCAACAAATAATGAAACTAAGATTTCGTTGTTATAGACTAAAGATTAGTTAAATTCGTACAACTAGAACAATAAATCGTTACATAATATTTTCATGGTGCCAGAAGAATTCAAACATTTCTATGTGTGAAATATCAAAAGAAATATAGAAGATACTTAAAATTACCTATAAAGGAACCAAAATGGTTAAAAAACTCAAAATTATAAATACTTACAATAAAATTTAAAAAAATTAGAATAAAAGATGATAAAATATTTGATAAATTCTGTATTAAACTAATTTGTTACAAAAAGGAAAGTAGATATAACAAATAAAATACACCACAATTGGAGTCGAGTCAAAAGTGAAAGGGAGAGTACAGCATTGTATTATTATTTTTGTTTATTAATGGGTTTATAATTATACATATGATTTTATATATTGTATGTGACTCTTTTTTACTCAATATTACTACTATGTTTTTATACTCTTCACATTTTTTCTGTAATTATAATAAGTATATTTAATCAGAACTATTAAAAGTTCTTTTATTTAAATGTTCAATATATATGTTTCATTATTAATTATTTATCTAAAAATAGATTTTTCTTATATATGTTCTGTTTCGGTGGTATCTAAACTTATTATTCATGTGATTTTAGTTTCTTTTTATGCATGAAAAGTTTTTATTTATACAAGATCCCCACAATAAACTCAAGTGCTGAAGGTGGCCAATGGGGCTCCGAGGCTTGACTTGCTTGCTCCCATCTTCAAAGAAAGGGAAAAAATCATACTTGTTTTATTTTCTCTCCAAAAAACCTTTTTATTGTGGGGATCTTAGAATTGTTAAAGAATGCTGCATTTCATTTTCTATCAAAAACTTCTGAAGCCTTCTGATGTGAATTCACCCCTCTATTGAAGCGTATAACCTTTACATCCAAGCCACTTTGTTTGCCATTAAATATCTTAGAATTTTTCAAACATCTCAATCAGCTTTGCTTTTCTTTGATAAAACAAACTTGAGTTCTTTGTCTAAAATCATCAATAAAGAGGGCAACATACTTTTTCTTACTAAAAGACGGTGGACTGAATAAACCATAAATATCAGCATGAACAAGTTGCAGCAATTGTATTGCTCTTGTTCTAGATTCTTTTAGAGTGCTTTTCCTTGTTGCTTGTGAAAAAGACATCCTTTTACAAAGTTGATTGGGACGGTTAAAAGAGGAAAACTCCACCACCATATTCTAACTGGCCAATTAAGTCCAAGTCATCCAAGTGTTCAAACCCCGACTGCCAAAGCCAATGCATCTTTAATCCATGACTTCAAGCACTTAGCAACATCAATCTGAAAGGTTGAGAAAAAAATCCAATTTCTCATTATTATAACTTTGACCCCCAAATTTTCTTTCTGATCTCCTATAAATATGATCTTTCATATAAACATCACACCCTTTTAATTGTTATCCTAAGCTCCAAATATTATTTTTTATACTTTAAACATTTTCAAATGAATCATAATTATACATTTTTTACTTTTATGAAAACATGGTGAATATTCAAACATCATATTTCTTCACATAGTTTCATTAAATTCCACGAACTTGCTTTGTCACAAAACACATGGTAGCAAGCCACATTATCAAGATACGACACATCTAAGCCTCCATTTTCTTATCCCTCCTTAATAATAAAGTTTGCTCTCTCTTCATTTTTTACTCAATTGGCTCATTCTTCGACATTTTCAGAAGAATTTCTACTCTCCAAATCAAAATGACTATGATTTTTAGAACAATATCAACAAACTGAAGAGATACCATATTTTCCTCCATTAAATCATGAATTGTATCATCTTTCACGTTCACTTGTGAGATCATCCATAACTTCCTTGTCCTTATTGCTACCATTTTCAAGTCCACAACCTCTTTCACTTTCTCACTTGGATCTTCATTCTGCTTCAAAGAGAACTTTGTAGTATTTTTTCTTAAATCTCGTGCTTCTTCACAACCTTCTCTAAATGAGCTTGCAATGACCCCATGAGTTGATCAATTGCCATGAAGGTTGAATTTTTGGAATTTTCAATGGCTACAATAATAATGCTAAATTTGGGATCCATAATCTAAGGATATTTTATAACAGTCAGCACTCTTGAAGGAATATAAGAGAGATTCGAATTATTTAATAGGTACAGCTTTGAATGACCTCATAAATATTAAAAACAAGCCTTCTTGACTTAGTCAAATTTTTTAAAGGAGTTCGAAGAATCTCTACTTTTTTCTTTGAAGAAGTTGCATTAGCAACTCATTATATGAGGCCATCATTCACACAGCGATAGATGAACATGATGCCCTTTTGATTCGTCTTTTCTTGTAACTTGGAAGGACTCTTCTGATTTAGAGTTAAGGAATCCTAAAATTGCCTTCATACGGATATAGTAACTCTCACAGTGATCCTCAGTAAACCAAAGCATTTGCAACGGAGTCATTTCACTTGCCATCTTTCCTTCTCACCTTCTCTCTTACCAGTCTTTTAGAAATCAAGAGGGCCACCACTCTTGAATTTCTACAAGGAAGATAAGTGGTGAGGATATCATGACGCAAAGTAAGCTTTTAACTCACTAACAAGAAAAACTTAGAATACGTAAAAATGTGGTAGTGTCAGTAGATGATTTTATAATCTCATAAATTATTCTAGAGCAGCTCACACTAAACAGAACCCTATAAGTCCTTGTAACTCCCCCATGACAAAAAGCCCGAAAAAACGCAACTTATTACCATACTAGTATGTAGTTATGTGCAATAAAAGACATAAGTTACAAGTATCCAACAAAATGCTCTCGTTCAGGTTTATTAAAAGTTCCCATGGTTCATCTTATTGAAAACACAGTAGGAAACGTAGGAAATAATTATCTAGGTGATGATTAACAGGTTGCAAGTAAATGAGAGTTATGCCAGAAAATTATGAACTGAATTCCAAATAATTTGTGGATGCATCTCACTAAAAGCTTATTTTATGAATCATTATGTTCTGAACTCAATGTTTGGGTTCGCCGTGAACAAATACAACCCGACGAAGTAGAACAAAATCTGAACCCCCCGCCAAACATCAACCATCAAACTCATGAGCACAAGAAACACAATAATATATAACATTTTTAATGTAGAAAATTTTTTTCAACAAAAAAAAAATTCGAGACAAATTTTAAACAAATTCACTATAACAATAGTGGAAGTTATAAATAACCCCATCTGAAATTCCTTTATTATACTTACCAAAAAAATTTTACTTACCAAAAAAAAAAAATCATTTACTATAATCTCGAGTAAAGATGGTTGATTACAATCCCTTCAACACATCTAACAACCCATAAAACAAAATATAATAAAAAATAAGAGTAACCAAATAAAATACGCACCAAATCTTAACAAAGCACGAAACTCAAATTAGATCTCAACCAAATACCGAACCTCTTCTTCTTTCTTTTTATCTTCTCTCTCTCTGTGTGGTGCTGTGTGAAAAAATAATTTTAGATTACTCTAAAATCGCATAAGGCGCGGTGCTCACATGCCCATCAAGCGTGCGTCGAGCACATGCCGACTAAAATTGATACGCAAGTGCCCTCTTAGGTACGCCTCAGGTGACTCCTAATTTTGATACGGCACCTAGGCGTGAATTAGGCGTCTATGCGCCATTCTACTAACTTTCAACAATACTTGGCCGACCCTCGCATCAACAT
>JAOVVI020017660.1:0-10553 GCA_028571085.2 Nepenthes alata | reverse complement strand
TTGGATATCAATTTCATTATATGTAAAACAAAGCAATAGTTTTAAGTTATTACTTTTTGTTCTATCTATCAAATATTATAATTCAGGTGGTCATTTAGCATGATGTTAGTTATGAGCTGATTTCAGTTCATTTCAGTAATTTGTTTGTATTATAATGCTTGATTACTTTGATTTTCAATACAAATGCTTCTCCTTACGTATATTTAAGGTCATATATAATATGTATTTGGAATCACTTTCAAATATGGTATTTTTGGATCCTGTAATTAGATATATTTTTATTTTAAGTCTTTTGTCAGTTTATAATATTTTTAGGCTGCATCCTGATAAGGTTTTGAATTTTTTGTTGGTGGGTTAAATAAATAAATTTTTTGGCTAATAAATGAATATAAATTGCCTCAAATTAAGTAAGCATTCTTCAAATAATAATAAAATCTCGAGTTTGAGATTGTTGGGTCTGGTCACACCCTTGTGGGTAACCCAACAAATTAGTTTGTCATCGAAAGATTTATGGAGATCAAATGACGGAGTTCATTTAGAGGAGAACAAATCCAGAGAGTAGATTCCGGTCAACAGTTGGTTGATCGTCGGACGACTGTAGGAGTACTGCTGGATGGTGGACGGGCAGCAGAAGACGGTCAATCGGGAGGTTGACCAGATGGATGTAGAAGACGAACAAAAGGTTAACCAGATAAGGCTAGAGAGGAAACACAGAGAGGATTTTCGGAGAGTATTTTCGGAGTAGAAAATACAAGAGCGCCTTTTAGGAGAGATTGCCGGTCAACCTGTTGACCGGTTGAGAATGAAGAATTTACCAGTTAGTATTACCGGTATGAAATCGCCTGCGGATATAGCTAAGTGCACAGTTGCATCCGGAGATATGGGTTGTGCACAGTGACGACGAGGACATGAGATGTTCAAGGTCGTTGTCACTGCCTGGAGACCAAGGAACGTCGAAAGACTCTTGTGATGGCCAAAGAACACAGATAGTCTAGGAATTTGACTACAGTAATGACTGAGAACGTCGTAGACAGCTGGTAGCAAGTTAAGGACAGTTGGCTCTGCAGAGCAAGTGGCAGACCTGCAGTGTGTATGCTGTCTGTGCAAGTGGCAGGTAGGCGTTTGTCCACACGCAACCTACCTATTGGTTGAAAGTTTTCGGGCAGATGATTAAATATATATGCATGCGGGGCATACGGTGGTGTGGGTATGTGAAAACCACTAAGGATATGGTAGCACCAGTGGTGAGAGGAAAACCACCCAGTGTGTGAAGACTCCCAAGGTGCCGGTTGCACCGAGCTGGTGTGGGAGACAACACCAGAAGCGCTGTGCGCCGGCCGCATGAGTGCGGGGGTAAAACAACGGTTGCTATTTTATCAACACTTGTAAAATAAGAGAGCAGAAAGTATCACGGTGAGGAGAGAAATAGTAAAAAAATGAGAGAGCAGTGAGTGAAACGCAAAGTGTGAGGCATTTGTATTCTCATGCTCTGTTCTTCAGTTTTTGCCTCTAGGGCTTGTGTAGTCCGGGTAATTACTTGTATTCTATCTCTGAATTTGTGTAACCATTTTATATAGTGGATCTATTATGGATTTTGTGTCTCGTGATTTTTCTTCTTAGTTGAGAAGGGGTTTCCATGTAAAAAAATATTGTGCATCTATTGTGTTCCTTATTCCTACTAAATAGTGGCTGACGATAACGGGAGAGTTCGGGTATTCCACTGCTACCGAATCGAGTGGATCTGGGTGTTGAACCCCAACAGAGACGTGACACTAATGGCTCCTCATTGTGCTATAGGTTCTTCTCTTCGAGGTGTTGCTGATATTGCTTCTTCTTTGCCGCTACTTGAGGTTGCCTACGTTTATGATAGATATAACATCCCTTCTACTATCCCTTATGTCATCCCATCATTGGAGAATAGTGTGTCATCCTCTCGTGATTATTTCATAGTTATCTACAGTACCTATTTGAAAAATAGGCTTCATATCCTAATGCCATCAAATACTTGGTGGCTTTGTATATCTTCTTCTAAATCCATCAGCTTAAGATGGACATCAAGATGGTTAACATCTTTTTTTGATTCAACCAGGAGAATGATTGAGTTTCATTGACTTCTTGAAAGGGGTTCAAGATAAGTATGGAAAACCTTGATCTTATGAATAATTAAAAAGATTGGTTCTTCTACATTAAAGTGTTAGTCGACTAGGTGTTGTCCAACAAGTGAATCGATGTAAACTTGGCATATTTTGGATCAATCAGTGAGAATGTGTTTTTTAGTGCCAAATCCTGCATGGCCTTTTTAAAACAATATACCAACAAGCTACGTTAGATGGGCAACTTCCATACCATCATTGCTTTGGATGCAATGGGATGGCACACGATTGTTGGGGACAACATGGTCATTAATCTACCGCCTCATCCCTAGAAAGAGAGGAAATGAATTGTTTTAGAGACATTCCTCAAATTTATCCCTAGAGCGGGGTATTTAAGCAATTGCCTAGTAACTTCTCTAACTGCTTTTGTTGCTGGTGAAGGATCAAGGGAGATTGGCCGGCCTTCATTGAGTGCAAGTTCGAGGTAAGAGCCAAAGAGGAGGCCCAGTCCTGGACTCCAATCATCGCTTATTCTCTGATGGTACCTTCTAAAGGGATGCCCATTCTGCCCACAGAGGAGAGCATCCCATTTGTGGTGCTAGATGAAGAGCACAATTCCTTGTACCTCTCTATATATAGGAGAAGGTCAGTTGTAGTTGTTCACATCATCGTTGGACATAAGTCTCATGATATTTTTAACACCCCTTCTATAGTTAGGCTGAAGGTTCATACTCCAACCACTTGCATTGCCTCCTTGGGATAGGAAGGCTTTATGGGAGATTTTTTTCATAGTGTCCCTCACCACAAGGGATACTAAGGTGCGTTCAGTATCCCCTTGTTTAGGGAGCAATGAGGTTAAATCTTCACGATAAGCTCTTGGTTTTAACAATCCCGTGTTAAAGTTATTCCTGCTGCTTTATTGTTTGATGCCTTCAATCCCTGCTAGTCTTGGTACTACTTATCTTTTGTCCGACCCCTCACAGGAGGGAACCTTCTCCCCCAAGAGGTGCATTTCTTATCCTATCTTTGATTTGGCTATTCTTTAAGATCATTGCTAGTATGTTTTCTTGCTGTCTTTGGAGTTGGCAGACCATGTCAGGTAGTGGTTCTTTTTGGAACAAGAAGTGGCATGCTTGTTGGGATCTTTTGTCAATCCATTAGTGATGAGAGCTTTGGAGGATAGAGCTATATCCGCCGAGGCTAGAGTGGTGAGCCTTAAGGGCAGTATGATAGATATGGGGTAAGAAGTGGCTAAATGAAAGCACTAGGCTTGGGAAGTAGAAAGCCAAAACATGCGTGAAGATCGAGTCATTATTGCCAAAGAGAGGGCTAATTCTATTTGTATAGGGTTGTTGAGGCAAATCATCGTGCTTCTATCACCAACTGTATTGTTGAGGGATGACAGTTTGAATTTTTAAATCTTGCAAAGAAGCTTAAGAGTATCTGACTAGAGGAGTTCGGTTCCTTATTGGATGTCCAATTTAATTAGGGTATCAGTCTTTGTAAGACGATAACTTCTCTTGTAATTCTTAACTTTCATCTTGGTTGCCCAGATGTGAGGAACACTAGTCCATTCTTGGCCTCCAAAGTTAAGGATTTTGAGGCTTGATTGGATCTTCAAGCTCCTGTTTCTAGGTCCGAGCCTTAACCAGATGAATACTATTGAATCCTTTGTCCCTTAATTTTTATCATTGCTCCACAACTTTGTGAAAGAATATTGTAACTTTTATGTTAGTGCACATTTTTGAATTACTCAAACCATGATCTAGTTGAAAATGGTACTCAACCGTGAATATACATTGTGAGGTCTAGCCTTTGAGCGTATGGGTTCCGGCTTGTCGATCATAAAATTACGGAATTCATTCCCAGCTTAGTTAATGAACTATCATTGCTAGTGAGAGAGGACCTTGCCTCGCGAACCATTCAATTTGGATCTTGAATAATATAACTGAAAAATAAGAATTTCAAATGAAATAAAACTCACTATTCAAAAAATCCTAAAATGCTCAAGTTCGTATGATTCTAAAAAAATTAAAATATTGGAGGGATTAATGAAATGAGAAAGTGAAAGTAGAAAGACTGGCTCTGTATAATACTAGTAAAATAAGTAATTAGAGGGATATGTTCTATTTTCCTTGTTTTCTAGCTTCGATCCATCTTTTTTACAAAAATTGCGCATATTTACAGTCACAATACTAATTATTAGCGGTTTCCTACCAAGGATTAACTAGCCACGATCTGGGTGATTTGGCCGATTGGAAACCAATTAGGTCACTGGTATTGTATACGTTTTGGTCATAAGGTCAATTAGAGTGGTTAACGCCTTATAATTGAACTGATAATGGACAACTGATATTTATCAATCCGAAAACCTTCTCCTAAGCTAAACGCAGAGTTGATCAATCGCTCAATTTAACAGCTAAACATATCACCATTTAAGCAGCTAACTCAGACTTAGTTATTCTCTTAATAATTATTCGGTCGTCTATTTGATATTGACTTCTCCTGACTAGAGCTAAGTTATAATCAAGCGTTGTATTGTTTGGGCTCAGACCTAATAAGACGGATGTCACCCACGGATTTCTTACAATCTTGGGTCTATCAACCATGGACTCGTTGGGTTAATAGATTAGGCAAATCTGATCAATACTTAAATTATTAACTTTGATTATAAAGTTTTCAAATAATTTTAACAAAATATGATTTTCTCATCCGCTTTATATGTTTTAAAATACAATTTTGTTTTGATTTATAAAGTCAATAATCGTTAAAAAAAAGATGTGACTTAAATAAATATATATGTTATAAATATTACTCAGAAATTAACTAGTTATTTAATGCGTTATTATTAAGTATATTTAAATAGTTAATTGACACGACTCTTTCTTAATATTCTACGCTATCTGCCCTCTTCGCTTCTACCTACGCATTCCCTCGGTATCTCTCGCCGCCTCCACACTCAAAATCCCTCCCCTTTTCTCTGCCTTGCCTTCTCCCGTTCTTCGTCAAGACTAAAAGGCAGAGCACAGGAATATCCAACAGCTGAAGAATCATGGTATGAAGAATCAATCTTCCTCATTTTCTAATCTGTTGCCTTTCTTTTTATTTGCATTTCCCTGCTTTTTTTTTCTATTGATTTGGCTGTTTATTCTGCTCTGTTTTTCCATTTTTCTTTTACGGAATCCAAACAGGGTGCTACAGCTGCTGAGGATGAAGATAATCGATATCCGCCATGGCTGAAACATCTGCTGCGTGAGAAGTTTTTTGTGCAATGCCGTTTGCATGCTGATTCTCACAAGAGTGAATGTAATATGTACTGCTTGGACTGTGTGAATGGCGCTTTCTGTTCTCTCTGCCTCGCTTACCACAAAGACCATCGTGCTATTCAGGTCTAATTTTTCATCCTCGAATCTTCTCGGACTTGAATATTTTCTCCGAATTTATAAACCGCATTATTATCTATCTGCAATTCTTTCTATATGAAGTCTGCCCATTGAGTATTTTCTCTAATTTTCTCTTCTGAAACAAGGATTTTACTAATTTCTCACAGTAATTGGAATTGCAGATACCTATTCATTTCCACTCAGAAATGAGATTGCCCATCTATTTTTAGGTTATGCTGATTGAAAAGCTCGATCTATTAGTTTCCTTGCTTTCCTGTTACTAATCTTCTGGAGAAATTTTTATCCTTTTGAGGGCTTGACTCTTCTGCTGCTGCCATTTTTCGATTGAAATATCTTTGCTCTCAATGTATTAATCTTTCCTAAAAACTGTTCCTTGTGACTTCGTCTTTCTCCATTTTTTCGATTTGACTGTTTATGTTGTCATTGATTGTTTACAGTGACAAGAAATTTCTCACTGAAATCCATGGTGGTTTGATTTTACAGATTCGGAGATCATCGTACCATGATGTGATACGGGTCTCTGAGATTCAGAAGGTCCTCGACATTAGCGGAGTTCAGACCTACATTATCAACAGCGCTAGAGTTGTCTTCTTGAATGAACGCCCTCAGCCTAGGCCTGGTAAAGGCGTTACCAACATCTGTGAAGTGTGTGATCGCAGCCTCCTTGATTCCTTCCGTTTCTGCTCTCTTGGCTGCAAGGTACCATTTCAAATTCACACGCCGTCTGCCTTTGCTAACCTCTCTCTTTCCCCCATTCTCGTCGTTATATGCAGCTATTAAGTTGAATTTAATGCCAAAATTGAAACGGGGTTACTTGTGCTAATTGTGTCCTTCATTCAACCTCTCTTTAGTCCAATTTTTCATCAGCATTTGAATTTAATGCCAAAATTGAAACGGGGTTACTTGTGCTATTTGTGCCCTTCATTCAACCTCTCTTTAGTCCAATTTTTCATCAGCATTTGAAGTTGTCAAGCTGAACATAATCATGAAATTGAAATGGGTTTCTTGAGCTTACTGTGTATCTGATTCTTTACTGTGTTTCAGAGGGAAATTTTCAAAGTTCATTTTTCTGTTATTTAAAGTGAAAATCAACACAGTTTTACGATAATTTCCTTCTACTTCTTCAAAACCAATGAAGCGGTGATGCTGCATTATGAATGAGTTTCTTGGGCTAATGTAACTGTGCTTTGATTGCTCGATAACAGCCTTTTTTTCATTTCATTTCCCCTGTTGATGTGACTTTTTTTTTTTCAAATTTCTGATCGGGGTTTTTATTATTTTTACTTGCCGGAATTGATTCTTGTTTTGTCTATATATATATTATATAGACTGTTGGCACATCGAAGAATTTCCTGAAGAACAAGTCGCCGGCCGCCAATTCAGACTCGGTAGACTTTTGCAGTACCAGAAGCCATGGAAGGAAGAAGAAGAAGAACAGCGGCATTGTCCAAAGCTTTACTCCATCAACGCCCCCTCCTACTTCTGTTAATTGCAGAACTGCCAAACGAAGAAAGGGAATTCCTCAAAGAGCCCCACTCGGTGGATTAATCATAGAACACTTCTGATACAAAAATATTCAGCTTGTATTTATGTTAATTGAATTAGAACCCCAAATAATATAGCAATTAGCCATTAGGCATGAGAGTGAAAATAAGGAAAATGTTGAGGTCTTGAAAATAAAAAAAATAAGGAATGTGGTGAAAAAATTCCAGGTTTCAGTGAGAGAACTTGTACTAAGTTTTTTCATTTCTTAGGGTGGAAAATGTAAATATTCTTTTTTCGTGAAGTTTTAGCAAAAAAAATATAGTAGCACAGGGGCAGGGGCAATGTGACGCAAATTTATACGGTCACCCTACGGTAGTTGTCGAATCTCCATTCAACGTTTTTTATTTTTTATTATTAAAAATAATAAAAATATTTTTTTATTTAAAATAAGAAAATTAACGATTGATATTAAATAAAATTTTAATAATTATTATATGGATCATCGCCGCAGCGCCCCTATTTTCCAAAGTATATAAGGTTTGCCCAGATGTTTGTTGTTAACATATTTTTAAATATTAAAATTTGTTACTGACTTAATAATTTAGATTATTTTTAAAATAACAAAATATAACAAGGAAAAAAATATTTTAATATATTAATTTAGTACTTTTTTCATTATAATAATATATTTTAATTATTAAAAATATAAAAAAATAAAATTATTGATATACGGACTTAAAGTCTAAGTCTTTTTATGAATTTGGACTAATATAAATTATTTCTTTTTCCCTCTTTGAGTGAAAAATACGAATGAGAATTTTTACGTGGTGCAAAATTTTCAAAGTTTGAAATAGGTGAGAACGTGGAAATTATCGGTCATTTATTAAATTATATAATATTTTATAATTGCAATAAATTTATTCAATTTAATACATTTTAAATACGATTTTTTTTAAATAATTAGTTATTTTCCGTCCCCTTGCGGTGAGCTCACGACATCAATGAGATGGAAAATTTTCGTAATATATAAATATTTGTTTTATTGTATTATTTAGAAAGGCGTTGAATTTAAAATATTATTAGCTATTATTTTTTATTAATTAAAAATATATATTTATATTCTATAATATATTTAAAATAAAATAAATTGAAATGATATAAAATATCATAATCTAATTCGATTTATGTGTTCGTTGTTGGTCCGCCGAAAAAGCGGAACAGCGATAGCTGCTCTCATCGGCAAATAAAATGCTCGGAAGGGTCGGCCTGTGTGACAATGCAATACGGCCCATATTTATTGGATTATTACAGATCTAACGGTTGATATTTAATATATTAAAATAGTATGTTATATAAATATTTTTTATTAAATTATTTTGATAAAATAAATATAAATATTTATATTATATAATATATTTAAAATAAAATAAATTAAAATGATATAAAATATCATAATTTAATTCAATTTAAGTGTCCGTTGTTGGTCTGCCGGAGAAGCGGAACAGCAATAGCCGCCCTTATTGGCAAATAAAATGCTCAGAAGGGTTGGCCCGTGCGACAATGCTATTTATTGGATTATTACAGATCTAATTGCTGATATTTAATATATTAAAATAGTATGTTATGTAAATATTTTTTATTTATTATTTTGATAAAAAAATAATATTTAAAAAAATAATATTTTTATATTTTTTTTTAAAATTTAATATTAAATTTTATTAATAGAATTTTAATCCAACGAATATAAAAGAGGTTCACGAGCTGGCCGCGACGTCCACCCACACGTCACAGCCCCTTGTTCACAACAGAAAAAGGTGGCCAGTGGCCGTCTTTTTGGGCCGAAGGCTTTATGCAGTTATCATATTTATTTATTTATTTATAAATATATAAATATTATAGTCCAGATAAGATATTTTTTAAAAATAAATCTTATATAATTTTAAATAAATACATAAATAAATATTATATTATTAAAAATATTTTTGGTCCAATGAAAATTCGTTATTCGGTAATTGACTCATCTCTACGACGAAATATGACGGCTCGCTTCCCTCATGGACGGCCGGCCGGCAATCTTCATGCTAACCTGACCTTTCTCATACGAAAAGGTCAAAAAATGTAATTTTATTCTAAATTTTAATTAATTTATTCTTTAAATTAATTAATATATAGACTATAAATTAATTAAAATTTAGAATAAATAGGCTTAAATACTCAAAAAAAAAAAAAGCTGCACTGATGTAATATATTAAAATGGAAATATTATACTGCTGGTAATAAAAAAAATAGAGTTATTTTTTAATTTTGATTTGTTAATTGAGTGTAGAATAATCGTATAATTATTAATAATTTATCGAAATAAATAAAATAATAGAAAATTATCGGGCCTCCTTGGCCACAATATTCAATGGCGGTCGTTGTCCTACCCACCATTTTCCATTGATCATCCAAACGCATCACTAACTTGTCCGCAATCATATTTTCTTTTACTTATTAAAAAATTAATATTTTTTTTTGTAAAAAAAAATAATAAAATTAATGATAAAAATTTGTCAAATATACTCGAGTTATATTATTTTTTATAATTAATTAATATCATAAAATAAATATGACATCTCTAATGTATTATATATATATATATATTTTTTTTCCCAGTCTAAACAAAAAAAATTTAGTAGCCTCCCGTTATTTCCAAAGCAATGCTTTGAAGGGATCTTGATGAGTGGACATTTATTATTATTATTATTATTTTCAAAAGTTGCATGTAAGATGTGAGCCATGTCACAATAAGTTGGTTCATTAGATGTCACAAGTTAAAATTATAGAATTAATATGTTTATAATATACTTATACTATTTTATATATTTAAGCTTTTTCAATCAAATGATACGGACAATCTTATGTATTAAACAATATATTTGTGTGTGTGATGTGTACTTAAGATTAGGATAGTCGGCTGAGTAAAGTTGGGTCGTGATACGTCCTAGATCTGGGTTGCTGACAGATTGGGGTATTGCTTGGTGTTCGGGTCGAACTGAAACGAATTTAATTTTCATATTCTGTGGTCTGGATTCTATATGCTACAACTAAAAAACAAGAGATTAGAGGATTGATAAGATTCGTTCATCGATTTATCCTCCGACATTAAAGTAAGTAATCTTCCTCACAAGATGAAAGATGCAGGGATAAATAGATATGAGCAATAATGTAAGAAAATGAGATTTTAAATCTAACTCGGAGGTTGTGCTCGATGTTGAGCGATTTTAATATTGAGGATGCAAGAATTGCAAATGAATTCTTCAAAAATTCAACGGGTAGAGAGTGGTCTCTTGAGAGCTCTTTCAAGTAGCATTTGTGAGCTAGTATTAGCATAAATGTGGGTGTGCCCTTGGAGTTTGTCTCAGGGGACTTTTATAGCCTCTGAACTAGCTCACCCTTATTTAGACACCAAAACTGGCCACTAGTTAGCTTATGCAAATTTGGTGGGCCAGCAAGGGGATCACAAGCGTCGATTAAGGCAACCGTAATCAATTAAGGGGATCCCTTCCCTCTTTGAAGAGATGTTATACGC
>JAOVVI020017658.1:0-10554 GCA_028571085.2 Nepenthes alata | reverse complement strand
ATTAAAAAGGAAGTCAGCCCTCCATCATTCCAGGGGGAATTCAAAAAAGGAAAAAAAGAAGAGAGAAAAAAATCCATTCTCAGAGAAATCTAAGCCTTGATCATCCCTAGAGGTCAGCCAGAGAGAGGAAGAAGGAATAAGGCTTGAGAGGAATAAAAGGGAAAACTTTGCCGATTATGATATAATTTCTTATCTATCTATTCACACTAATAAATTTATCCAAAAATAAATAGTTCTAAGAGTCATGTTATTTAAGAATTCTCTAAAGGGCTGATCCCTGAAGGAGAATTTCCACCATGTATAAAACTTAAGAGTTACACGAGAAACAAAGACATCTCAGATCTTACACATAGCACCAAATACTAGTTTTTGCAATAGGGTATCTACACTTCTACAATTTCTAGTTCTTATGAAACTGCCTTGTTGGGATTCAAAAGATTAAAAATAATAAAATAATAAATAATTATATAATAAATTATCAAATTTATGTAAAAAAATTGAAGGAAAGGAAAACATTTTATCATTTGTGACAAATAAAGTTACAGATGAAGCTTGATAGCTACAAAGTATGTTTTTTGAAATCTATCTAAATCCCAGTACAAACAACCCAAAAATATAGTACATCATTTCACCTAATCCTTTTGCTACCATAGCTAATTTTTATTCAAAATTCATATCAAATTGCACTATAAAATTTTCGGATTAAGTATTCAAACAGACTAGTCACATAGAAATGAGTCACCCTGAACCGTCTTGCATGTCACACAAGCATCATCTACAACAATTATCTACACCTCAATCCTTACCTTACCCCCAACCTGAGGAGCAGAGCTTCAATTGATAATGTTTCGGCAGCAAATATTATCAAGAAGGTTCATAAAGTCCTAGCATGTGCCCATCGAGACACCGCACAGCTGCAACCTGCAGAGGCACCACTTCAAAAATACGTGATAAGAGAGATTCAAGACTCCAATGAGACAGATAGAATATAGTGAGTCAGCGTATTCACCAGAAAATTTTCTGTGTTATGTCTTTCTGATTTTCAAGGCTCAAGAACAAGCTAGTTAGTAGTCACAGCACGCCAAAAACTGACATACTCATAGGATTCTTTTTTTTCCAGTATAACATTTTTCCTGCTGTAACCTTGTTTCCAATTGTGCAGAGATTAGAGGCATTTTTTTGGGGTTAGAATTGCCTAAATGAAGAGATACATATTGGAATGATCAATCGGAAGAGTCAGCGTGTTTCGGTGATTAAGATCCTAGTCTTGTTCCTACACCATAAATGACGGGGCTGACCCATCACTTAAATAGTTGTAGGGGCAGATTTTCCGACTTAATTAAAGGAGAGATTAATGGTTACCCTCTTTGCATGTTTTTTTTTTTTCCATTCAGTATATACGAGACGAAAAATTGCCTTAAACTATTATGCTTTTGTGTGTTTCCTCATAAAGAAAGGGAGAATGAAAGAAACTGACCTCTTGTTTTTAGAGAAACGAATGTTAGCATGGGTTCAAACATGTTATTTATGTTAATTCCATTACTGTTTACAAAAAAATACAACAATTCAACGATCTTAAGTATTATTTTAATTTCATAAAGTTTTACATTTTCGAAGAAATAGAAGATGTGGAAATATATCAAGGTACAATTACATGAGTCATAACCTTTCCATGAATCTCATGTTTGATGGGGCCATCTAGCTCT
Organism: Nepenthes alata; assembly: GCA_028571085.2. Lineage (NCBI taxonomy): Eukaryota > Viridiplantae > Streptophyta > Magnoliopsida > Caryophyllales > Nepenthaceae > Nepenthes > Nepenthes alata. The sequence goes on along the minus strand of JAOVVI020017658.1, from coordinate 8,848 downwards.
GCACCCAAATCCATCAGCTTCATCACTGTATTACTTATATCTGTCACCGTGAAAGATAAGAGTGAAGAGTATCCCTTCTGCAGAAAAAGATCACTGCAATGCCAAAGGATTCAATTGTTAGAATTCATCCAAGGCACAGAAACCAGACGTTAAGCCACCTCTTCAATTGAATCAAGAAGAATGCAAGAGCAAGAGCTTTTAAGCATATCTCACATGGCTGTTATAACAAGAAGTGCAGAAATATCACCAATACATATTACAAGCTCGAAGATGTAGAGAAGAAGAAAGGCTCTTGAGGTAATGAAATAGACTCCTCAGAATTAAAATGAGAGTAATTTACAAATATGCTTGAAATTAACCACTGCAAACTGATAATGAATTCAAATCCAACTTTAGATTATCATTTTATGCTGAATCTTAAGCTTTAAGACAATGAACGAGCAGAACAGATAACATATGTGTCTCTCCATGGAAAATATGTAAATCAAGAGCCAACCTAAAGAAAGTTTCTTAAACGAGACAATTCAACATTCAGCAAGTTATCCTTTTTCTACTACTTACCCTTCCAATGTAACTGAATTTCTACAGCTTATAAAGCAGGCAAAGCCAAGAAAGAAATTAGTTTCCCCAAGCATGAAATATTGACCAATTCAAAACTAAAGGAATTGACCAATTTAAACTACACCCACCGATCAAAATCCATTATCATGGCACCTTATGTCAGATTCAATCATTTCCAGAGATGGTTCCCCATAAGCTTGTGAAACAAAATTTTCAAATCTGAAGTCCTTTGCCAGAAGATATCTGTTTTGATTCATTTCCAACAGCTAAAATAATTATTAGCAGAAGTGTAGGATTAGTAAAACTCATTGGCAAGCATCCCAAATTCCCTGATGAACATGGTTGTACCATAAATTGAATCAGTATATCAAAGTAGCATTCCATGTCTTCAAGATTTGAATATATAAATTATCTATACAAGATGAGTGCTTGCCTTCAATTATATGTAAAACAGTGGCGTAAGCATGCCCTATGTTTACCTTGGCATTCAAATGAAGGTAGTTGGTTTCTTAGGGCTTGTGATTTCTCCTTCCATCCTCTCTCAACAGAAGTACCAAAACTTTGAAGGCCGACATTTTTTTGGTTAAGATCATGAATATGCATCAGTAGTTATATCAGATTTTTTTTTAGGTTAAGTTCCCAAGTATAAAGATGCCTTTTGATGCGTCCTGAATCTGAATTATACGGATTAGGGAGCCGCTTGATCTTCCACTGGTTCATCCTCCGACGCTCAAATAAAAAATCTGTCTCGAAAATAGAAGATGCGAGGATGTAAAAAAATGCAATGATGCACGTATATGGGGGATGTAAAAGGAGGGCTGAGCTCCTATAATGTGCTCGACAGGGAGTGATTTCGAGAAAGTCGGAGGGCAAGGCTCCCATGCGCTTCACTTGGGGAGTAGCTTTTGGAATATCGAAGAGTAAGAGAGCTGTTTCCAGAAAGAGTGCTTGGTTCTTTCTCAACTCTTGTCTTTCGACTGGAATCGATCCCTACTCTGGCGGAGGAGAAAAATATTTGTAGGCATGGCCAGTTGTGGCATTGGTGCCAAAGCTGGTGACAAGTGTCCCGCTAAGATTTGCCAGCCGTTGGGCATTTGATGGGAGCCACCGTTGTCAGGTGTCGTCTTGTGGTCATGATATGACCACAGTTGGTTATCGCCGATAGGGTCCAGGCTGTTCTTGCGTGAATTAGCTAGCCTGCAATTTGTCGACGGACATGGTGGTTCCCCAAGATTGACCTCTACCACGATCGGTCTATGCTTGCTGCGCCGACACCCTTTGTGTTACCAGATTGCCGCTGCTGAGGTGGAGGGTAAACTTGGGCCGCGATTGGTTGTGTTACAGAGGTTGTCTGCTGGGCCTGGACCATTACTACCTTCCTTGGCCTAGAACCCGTCCATTGGAGATGGGCTGTCCATGGGGTCTTTTGGGCTCCCCTGCTTCTTAGACCCTTTTGATAGACAGGCCGGCTTCTAGGTCGGCCCACATTAAATCGAACCCATCACTAACCCTCCATGCCAAGAACCTGGGCCTCTCCGGTCCCCAGTATGTCAAATGATGAGACAATGCCTGTTGCGCCTGCTCGTGCGTCCCTTCCCGAGATGCTTCAGTCATCAATTCCCGAGAGCCGTGTTCCTTCCCCTGGTGTCTTGCAACTTTCCGTACAATGACGCAGGGATTCGATGCCCTGTTTAGAAGGATATGTTCTGACTTGAGACCTGGCATCAATTCCTTGCCGGTTCCCGGCAATTGACGTTGGCTGACGTGTCCTTGTGATGGGAACTTACCAACCTTCTCTTTCGACTATAAATGAAGGGGCTTATTGCTCTTTATATTAAGATTCATCCTCACACCAGCTAAGTGATGTGGGAGTCCGAAGTCAGTTTGAACCCTCCAATGCCTCGCACTAGAATCAGATGGAGCTTTGGAAGACTTTAAAATGCACTTGACGCTCGTGATGTTGCCTCTAATCAGGTTGTTCTTGTGCTGCCCAACTCTATTCTGGCTATTCTCATACCGCCACGCTTGGCAACTCAGTTGTAGGGTCCTCTTTACTTTCCACCTTCGGCTAGCATTCGGATGTCCTCCTCTCTCCAGAGGACAGGCGTTACCCGAGATTTTCTTAGATCTAGGGAAGTGGCCTTGCCCCCGGTCTCTCCTGCGGGGGTTGTTTCCAACGCTTGCTAGAGGTGGAGCTTTCGGGTGGAAAGCTTCTCGTACATTGGCGGAGGCATTTTGCCTCTCTCCTTGTTAGAGAATTGTTTCCCATTCATTTCCTGTGGCGCCTGGTTTTCGGTTGGGACGTTCAATGGGTAGGTATAGGAAGTCCACTCGGTGCTTGACCCGCGGCTGCCCTCCCTTCACGTGTCTTCCTGAAACCAGTTTCTAGGCGTGCACTACCAAATTTTTGCCACATGTATTTTGCATTGTTTCTTTTACCATGTATTTTTGCCAATGTAAGCTTTGTACTTTGTAAAAGAAGTTAATGGCTGAAACCATTGAGTATTTGCCTTTTTCTTGAGCTTTTGGAATCTTATCTTCTTGTTTTCTTGCATGACTTACTGATTGGAGCGTCTTTGCGCAGTTGTGTGTGACCTGTCATCCAATAGCCAAATGGATTGGGCAGCCAACGACCAGCCTCCCGGTCGGTTGTCCCAAGCACTTGGCTGGGAGTCCAGCTAGGTAGATCGGCATCGAGCCAGTCAGGGCCTCGCGCAGTCCACTTTTTGCCTTGCAAAATGGAGCGTCGGGGGGTCACGGTCTTGTCCATAAAAAACGTCATTGTGCATTGATGGCGGTGGCAAACGCTGCGCTATTAGGTCATGACAACACTTAGTGAAAAGACGCGATGCTATGTGATGATGCCACGTGTCACTGCTGCTGCAGAGGGTGTGTCGCTTCTATGCCTTCGTATGACGCCGTTTTTGGCAGGGGTATCGCCTGTTTAAGCACTAGCCTCCGGGCCGTTTCTTCATCTCTTTGAGGTTATCCTTGCTTCAAATAGCTACACTCCTTTGCCAATTTGAACAACTCCTGAATGGCCTCCGAGAGTGTCTCCGCCATCTGATCGACCAAGTCTGACTGGGACGTGGAGCTTTTGATTGATGAGCTCTACTTCTCCGGTTTCGTCTTGACTGTGGTCCCCGGCATCGAGGACATAGCCTGCTCTCTGCCTCTAGGGTTTATCACAATCGATGAGGAGCACCTGCGCGTTGGCCTCTAGATTCCACTTCATAGTCAACTGTACGATATCTTGGAGTCTCTAGATATTCCTGTGACTTGCTTGTACCCGTATATCATTCGTCATCTGGTTACTATAATCGCCTTCTTTCGCACCATGAGGCTCACTCTGGATGCTTATACCTTGAAGGTTCTTCTTCGGATTTGCCAAAAGGGCGATTGGGTCTCCTTCATTTCTCGTGCGCAATTCCGGCTGAGCGGGGCGAGCCCTGGGTAATTGGAGGGCTAAAAAACCTGATTTTTCTTCCTGGAGGTCGGCCCCAACTAACGAGTTCTAAACAAGTGGGGCAGAGTTAATAGTTTCTATGCTGGGGACCTCACACCAAATGAGGTGTACATGGGCAGACCATTGACGGCACTGGTCGAAAATCATCTCGACGTGCTTCGCCTTATCGAGGGCTGGGTTTATTGCGGGGCTCTGGAGGGAGGATTGGAAGAGGTTTCGTCGGGGGAAGGCAGCTTCTCTGGCTTGAGAGATACTTCTCTGGTAACTCCGTTCGAGGGGCGCCCGCAGACCAATATGAGGGCACGTGCGTCCTCTTCCAGAGGGCCGTCGAGGAGGCCAGGCAGAGGGACGAGGTACCAAAAGCTCATAGAAGCGCACGCTTGGGCGCTGCATCAGATTGCTTCGCTCGAGGACGAGCTTTAGAGGACATCACAAGAGCTCGTGGAACTTCATCGCAAGAATACTCGGCTTAGAGGTGAGCCCTGGCCCTTTGCGCTTCTCAGGAATGGGTGGGGGTCAGAATAGAGTGGTTCGAGCAACTTGAGTTCCTGGGTTAGTTGTCTCCATAGGGGTAGCCAGAATCCCCTTTTCCCTTCTTGTACCTTGAGGCCAATAGTGCATTTGGATGTACATACTTTGCTCTTTAATAAAACTTGTCAATTTTTGTTGCAACGTCGTGCTAAGTTGGAGTACTAATTTATTGCCTTCAGTCGGTCAGGGTTCATATGACCGGACGGGTTGGTCAACAGGGACGGGACTACCAGGCCTTCGTTTCGACTAACGAGGTGTCGGCTCCTGACGGCACAAGCCTTTGCATTTATTGTTGGTGGGATGGCTTGAGCTTGACAGGAGGCGGCTACACGTGTTGCGAGGCGAGGTGTCAGGCATCATTATTAATAAGGGAAAAGACACGTTGTAGTGTCCTGAGGAGGGGACGCGTGTTGCGGTCATCATGAGGTGGAAACCCTTGAATTTCCCACGCGACACCGTTTGGGCCCAGTGCCTTCACCTATTTAAATGTTGGGCCTCCTTGCCTTTTTCACTCTTTCCTCTTGCCTTTGACTGCATTTGCCTCCGATTTCCCTACCCTTTTTTCCACAAAGCAAAAAGTAGCCTTCAACCCCCTCATCTGTGGTCCTTAAGAGAGTTGACTTGATCAGGTCCATTCTTACCTCTAGCGGTGTTCAGGCTCTATTCACTTGATATAAGATTCTAAGCGGCATGGTTTATCTTCTGCCTAACAATGCTGGCAGGGCGTGCGCTCCTCCGGAAAGGCTCATCACCATCTATGAGGTCCATCTGAAGGATGAGCTTCGCTTTCCTGTGGCGCCGAGATTGTATAGGATCTTGTCGGCTATGGGGATCCCCGTGGCGAGGCTTCAACCCAACGCTGTGGTTTACTTAGTCTCCATGTGCGTCTTTACTAGTCATTACGGGCACGAGTTCAGCATTAGGTCAGTGAAAGTGATCTTCCACTTTAACTAGTCTGAAGACTGGATCTCGATGTCCCCGCGTCGAGAGTTCCATTTTCGAGGGGCAAATCCAAACTCCACCAACCATTGGAAGGACCGACATTTTTACTTGGCGGCTCCTTTAGAGTGGGCCATCCCCAACGTGTGGGGCTTCGTGTAGGCCTACCTCACCAGAGAGTTGGGAGAGCAGAAGAAAGAGAGGGAAAAGACGCTGACCGACCTCGTTTGGGAGCACGCCAACACATTCCAGAAGAGGGGTCATTGGTTGACCGTTGAGGCCTTTGCTTGGGCCAATTGGGAAGCTGATGTGGCCCCCGCGGCGCTTGCCAGGCTCAAGGAGAAGCCCGGGTCATTGGTTATACATGGACCTTCCCACTGGTTAGCTAGGGGGCAGTATTCTTCATCCAACTCCTCCACAAGTGAGGACCAGTCTACCCTGAAGAGATTAAGGTGAGCTAGCAGCTCTTCGTGGAGGAGGGCTCTGACCATCCATGAGTTTTTAGGCCACTTGCCCAGGGTCGTTGTGACTACGGTGGGTGGCAAGCCTTCGGCGCCATCGGTTCCAGTAGCTGAGGACCAAGGGGCTAAGGCCAAAGCTGAACCAATCCCTGTGGCCGCTTTGGCTCAGTTCGGAGTCCTTGTAGTGGCTTACTCTCCGGATGAGGAGTCCACTTCAAGCCTTCCTGTCGGTGTCGCCGTGGAGGTCCCCCACGAGGATTGGCTGGTCAAGGCCCCAATCGAGGTGGTCGGTGAGGGTAATGAGGGGAAGGGAGTTGGGGAGGTTGCCGAAACGACGGTTGGGATGTTGGAGGCTGCCACCGAGACCGGCGAGGCTGGACCGACTGCTAGGGTTGCCAAGGACGTGGAGACCATTGACGGGCCTCGTGCAGGGTCACCGGAGTTTGAGGTCGCGGGGATTGTTGCAGCATGGGGTCCCACCAAGGAGCTCAGCCCCGAGCCCTTGATGCCTGGGGTCCGTGAGGGCAAAGGGGAGAGAGATGTTGCAGCCCCAGAGCCCCCGTCTGTCCCAGAGATTAGGATCTTCCCAGATCCATCGAGGCCAGGGGAGATGCTCTTCCTTGAGGTATGATCTTGCCACATCCCTAGACTTGTTTTCCTTGTCGCCTTCACTTTAATGGAATTCTCTTCTCTTCTTTGGTCCTTGGCAGAGGTCGATGCCGCTATGTTGGCTCGAGACAGGCTTGGTCTTGCGGGAAATCTTGATCCGTCAGTGCAACGAGGAGCTTTTCCGTCGGGACCAAACTGTGGTCGACCGAAGCGTGCTCGAGGAGATGGAGGGCCGACTGAATGCCGCCCTTGTAGAGGCTCGGGGTAGTCAAGAAGAGGTTACTAGGCTTAGGTGGGAGCTGATCACCCTCCGAGAGGAAAGATCTCAGGCCATGGAAGAGAATGCCTCACTTAAGAACGAGTTGCATGTGGCTATCTGGCATCTTTCTGAACTGCAGCACCAAAGCACCCTGACTGAGGCGGATCTGTAAGCCCGACTTAGTCCAGAGGAGATTGGCCATGCGCTGAACGCTAGATTTTGGTATGGCATTCACCTCTACAGTGAAATCGCATCCTTGGCAGCTCCTGATGTCCCAGCCGACTTTTTTGAACTAAGGAGTGGCAGCGTTCGGGATCGATCTCTCCTAACTAACTTCTCGGACAAAGGGGAACCCTCCCAGCCTTACAATAGCCATTCTCCTCATGTACATTTGACTATTTGTAATGAAATCAGTCGGTTCATTTTTTATCTCTACTTTTGTTTGCTTGCACGTTCGTGTGGATGCATTCTCGCTGATTTTGTGAACCTTGCCAGCCCGGATATCCTTCGGGCCTTAGCGGTAAACCGTGCTAGGAAGCGCTTTAGGTTCTCGTTTTATCTTTGCCAAAGGCGGACTAAGTGCCATGGTTACTTTCCCTCCCTTTGACTGGAGGTGAATTGAGATAGAAAGTAGTCGACAAGCTCCTCGAATGACCGAATAGAGTTCGGTTCGAGACTATAGAACCAGAGACGTGCGTCCTCCTTGAGAGTCAAAGTAAAGTACTAACACATGTCAGCTTCTTCTAGGCCATGGAAGCTCAACAAGGTGCGAAAGTGGTCTAGGTAGTCCATTGGGTCGGCACTTCCGTTGTATGGTTCTAGGGCCAGCATCTTGAATTTGAGGGACAGCGACTACGCGGATCTTCACCACAAAAGGTGACTTCCTCAAGTCCGCAGCCTTTCCGTCTGCATCATCCCTAAAAACATGCTACCATATCTTTTCCACATTTTCCTCCACGCGAGAGGTGGACGTGACCCTCTTAGCATTGAAATAGGTCCTCAACTCCGACGGATTTGGAGAGGGGTGCGCACCCGGGCGACTCCCAGACCATGGTAGCCGTGTATTGCAGAAGGCTTCTCCTTGTGCCGAGGGCCTCCAATCACAATGGGAGTAGCGAGGGTTCCGCCACTTAGGGCTTTCCTCCCACGTCTCGTGGCTAGGTCGACCCTCCGGTTCCATCCAGGCCTTGTTGCTCAAGGGCTCGGTCCCTAGCGTCGTCAGCTCACAGGGCCTTCTCGACTGCTTGCTTTGATCTTCGGCTCCTCCGTTTTGAAGCCAATGCTTGTGTGGTGGGGGCAAGAGCCCCCAGTTGTTGCTCGTCTAGGCGGTTGTTAATCTTCTGGAGCATCTTGAACACGTTTCTCATTTGGGCAGCCAGTACGTAGACATTGGGCTCAAGGCACTCACCTGCATGGCTACCCGTGGAGTGGTCGTTGCCTTGGGTGGTAGTGCTCCTGACCGGTGTGCTAGTTTACGCTCTAGTGTTGACCATGTTTGCTTTTCTTTTGTCAATGTGGTAGTTAGTGGTTAGACTTTTATATTGTTTCCCACAGAGGACGCCAATGATGCGTCCTGAGATCCAAATTGCTGTATGGATTAAGGAACCACCCGATCTTCTACTGTGGGTCAAATTGGAGCGGGTTCGATCTCCATCCCTACTAAACTAGATCTTGCACACCACAAACAACGAACAAGAGGTCAGAGGATTGGCGCGACTTATTCTCCGATTTATCCTCCGACGTTCAAGTAAAAGATCTTTCTCATGAAAAAGAAGAATGCGATGATGTAGAAGAATGCAATGATGCACATATGTGGGGGATATGAGAGGAGGGCTAAGTTCCTATAATACGCTCGACTAGGAGTGGCTTTGAGAAAGTCGGAGGGCAAGGCTCCAATGCGCTGCACTTGGGGTGTGGCTTTTGGAATATCGAATAGCAAGAGAGCTGCTTCCAAAAGGAGAGCTTGGTTCTTTTTCAACTCTTGTCCTTCAACTGGAATTGATCCCCTCTCCGACGGACGAG
>JAOVVI020017657.1:0-10554 GCA_028571085.2 Nepenthes alata | reverse complement strand
GGAAACCGGATAGCAGAAGGGCCCAAGGCTCATTCCAGTCAGCAGGGAATGAAACCGGGAAGAGAGAAATGAAATCCGCCCATCCAGCAGCTCACACAAACAGACCCACAACCCAGTGTGGAGCCTAACACTTAAGACCAGCAAACTATCTATCAGAGCTCAACGACCAATCTCAGGTTTGTAAGTGGAATGCTCCATCTGATCAAAATCGATTTGTCCCTCTGCGCACAACGTGGAAAAGCTCCAGCTTCCCCCGGACCACGGTAGTGATCTGGTTAACCATCTGGGTTTCGTTTAGCGCCATCAATTTCTTAAACACACAATTTCTCTCTTTCCATAAAAAATAGACTGAAGCAGCAAGGGTGAGTCGGAAGGAGCAAGCTTTGAGGCTATTGCCATTCCAGCGATTTGTAGCCCACAAGATGTTTGAATGCCAATCAGGATGAGGCCAGCTAAAACCCGCCTTTGGCGCATTAGACGCCAAACAGTCGAGAAAAACGGGCAATCAAAGAAGAGGTGGTCATGACATTCCCTTCCGTTACTTTTCCCTCCATAGACCTAGAGAGAGACGCTCCGTCTTCTCTCTTCCCTGCTTTTCAATTTCCATCGTCTTTGCCCTGTCCAGCCTTTCCAGCTTCCTGCCGACGCCCATGGCGTCAGTCTTCTGCCCTTGCTCCCACTATCCTCCGCAAGCTTCATCCCCACCCCTCAACTCCTTTCCAAATACCAATACACTCCCAGCCTCTTCCTGTCCCTCATCTCCTCCTCTTCTCCAATCCACATCTTTCTCCCGCTCTCCTGGGCGTCGGGGATCTACCTCGACTGCTCCATCCTCCCCTACTTTAAAGGCCTCTCAACTCTCAACCACTGATTTCCCCTCTATTTTTTATTCTCGTTCCTTCGCCCCAAAGCCAAGACATTCTTCTCCCCCTGGCTCCCCTTATGCCTGTGCCCTGAGTGTTCTCCTTTCCTCCCCCTCGCCTCCAACCTTCCAAGCTTCTTACACTAAATCTGTGTTTCAGGCAGAGCTCCCTGATTTCGCTTTTGCTGGCACTGTATCCCGAGATGGGATGGAAGTTTTGTCTCATAAATCTGTGTCTGTGGATGCCGTGGATTTAGAGAGTGGCCCTGCCGGTCCCGTTCCCTCATTAGAGGGTTCTTTCCCAAATCAACGGGGTTCCTCGGTTGCCTGTGGTTCGGAGGCTGGAGCTCTGCCCTTGGCCAGCTCTTCCTCCCCTCGCCAGAACTATCTGCTTCCTTCTAATGGTCTGCCGGGGGTGCCTAACGAGTCAATCAACATCCTGGTTCAAAGAGGGGTTGATCAATCTTGCCTTGGCTCTCAGTTGGTGGATTCAGTGAACACGAGAATCTCCCCTGCTTCCGCTACTCCTTCGGCTGCTGCCGCTTGCCCCCATGGAGTTTCGTGGTCCTCCGTGGTTCAGCAGAATACTCCTGGTGGTAAGTCCTCCCTTAAATTCTTCCCCCTTAATGTGTCTGATATGGCGAACACTATCCTGTCCCCCCCGTCTGATGTCATTTTACAGGGAAAGAACTTGTGGGGTGCTACTTTACTTTGCTAGCACCCCCTACATTTTAACGCTGTTAACAGCATCACTAGGAAGATCAGGGCTCGTTTCGAGCTTAATCATGTGGCTAGAAACGAGCAAGGCTTCTTCTTTTTTCGTTTCTCATCCATTAAAATGCTTCAAAAATGTATTGCCAGTGGCCCTTGGTCAATTGGAGGGTGCCCCCTACTTCTTAAGAAATGGGAGCTTGGAATGGCTCTTTCCAAGGAAGAGCACAAGTCCTTTCCCATGTGGATCACATTGTCGGGGCTTCCTGTCGAACACTGGACACCCCTGGGGTAGAGTTGGATAGTCAGTGCCATCGGCAAACCTATTCTACTTGACCATGTTACTGAAAGATTTGAACACATGGGCTTTGCTCGGGTTTGTGTTGAAGTGGAAGTTGGCGCTAAGCAGCCTGAGTATGTAAAAGTTTGATTGGGGTGCCAAATTGAGAATTTCGATTGCCCTTTCGCTGAAATTAAAATTGAATATCAACAAAAACTTCCTCGACGTAGTCCCCCTCAGAAGATTGGGGCAAAGCCCCCCCAATTCGCCCAGAGATCTTAAGGTTGAGGGTAAATCTCGTGCAAACCCTACCTCCTCTCCTCCAAAATCTTCGTCTTCGCCTTTGACCCCAGGCGTAGTTATCCCCCCGATAGGGAACTCTGCCCAGAAGGCTATTACTGTAGCCAATTCCTTCAGCATCCTTCAAGAGGCCTACCCGGAAGAGCCTATTGCGAGCGGTGATAATCTCCTAACTGGTCATCAGGTCGAGCCTTCCCTGGATCCCCCTCTTAGTGAATCTAGCTTAACCCCCCAGGGAATATGTCTGCCTTGACCCAAACCGCACACTGTGAGCAAAAAGGCCTTGATGGAATAGATGTTCATCTCAAATCCCCCCATGTTCCCGATATCCATAGGATTTACATTGGCCTTGCTTGTTCCTTAGATGAGGCCCCAGACCGAACTTCAAAGGAATCTTTACCGAGTGAGGCCCTAGGCCTGAGAGATAGCCCTGTTCAGTCCTCCCCCACACCCGGCCCCAAGATCCCCTCTAGTTCTGTGCCCGATTCTGAAGTGACGAACTCTAACTGCTCTGACCTTAAGACTAAAAGTAGAGGACGTAAATCTTCAAAAAACCTCAATAAATCCATGGGGCTTAAAAAGGTGAACCCCCTTTCGCCAGTTCCTCATGACTAAAATTGCATGTTGGAATGTGAGAGGTCTTAATGGGATTGTTAAAGCCCATGAAGTCCACAACCTCATTAGCTCCCACACTTGTTCTATTGTTGGTCTGGTTGAGACAAAAGTTGCGGAGAAAAACTCAGCTTCCATTTCGGCTAGGATCAATCCTCATTGGATCTGGTTCATGAATTTGGGCAACCTGTTCCAATCGCTGGAGTGGACATTTTGGTGATGGCTCTGTTCCTTTGCCCGGTTTGGTGATGCGTTTGGGTTGGGCTCTGGATGACGTGGCCCTGTCTGCTAAAATTGCTGGTTTCCCGATGAACGAGGCGCTCTCGAAAGCTGCTGCTGACAGGCTATTGGAGCCTTGCTGATGCTGGTGATCAACATCTCTTGTTGTTGATGGCTATTCTGCCTGTTACGTGTTGTTGCTGTAATTTTAGGTAAGCTTCATAAAGCATGGTAAAGCTGGATTGGACTTTGGACTGGTGTACTGGCAAGTGGCATTCCGGTTCTCTCTCTCTGGCTTCCGGTTTGGGCATTCCGGTTCTTTCTCTTTCTAGCTTCCAGTTTGGGCATCCTGCTCCTCTCGATGACGTGGTCATTTCGGTCGCTTTATACTCTTAGGGCTGGGTACTGCCAGATTGGTTCTTTGCCCGGGTTGGATGCAGCTGGGTTGGAGCCTGGTTGACGTGGTTAGTATGCCATTTGTACCAATTTCCCACCTGCAATATTTGCTCGGTTACCCATCTGGCGTGGCCTGCAAGGCCTTGGCTGCTGGCAGGAGGCTTTCCGCCTGTTTGGCATAAAGTGTCGATATGGCATGCTGTTTGGTTTGCCCGGTTTGCTTTTCCTCCCTCTCAAACTCCCAGTCTGGATGCAGGTTTGGCTGATGTGGCTGATTTGACTTTGCTAGGCACTTCGGCTTCTAACGCGTGCTCTGTTGGCTGGTTTCAAGTCTTGGAACTATGGCCGTTTGGGCTCTGATGACGTGGCCGGTAGTCTGGGGCGGGTAAGTTCCTTTTTTGCTGGTCGTTCCTGTTCTTGCTGATGTGGCTTGATAGGCCATTCCGGTTTTGCTTCGTGGCCTGCTGTCTTGGTTGGTTTTGCTTCTCTCTGTTGGCAGTTTTGTTCCTCCTGTTTGTGTTTGGAAAAAAAAAATTTCTTTTGTGGGGGAGCCAAGTTGGCCGGCTTCAATGCCTGCTGACGTGGATTCAAAAAAAAAAAAATCCTTTGTGGGGGAGCCTAGTTGGCCGGTTCAATGCTTGCTGACGTGGTTTCAAAAAAAAAAAAACCTTTTTGTGTGGGAGCTGTGTGCCTTTCTTGGCCAGTTTCATTTTTGGATTCTTCTGAAGTCTAGGCCGATTTCATTTTTGCTGTTACGAATTTGCTGACGTGGCCGTGTCGGCCTTCCTGACGTGGCATATATTTGAGGACAGGTTGGCCTGCTGACGTGGCTTGTCAACTCCTGTTATCAGCCAGTGTGTAGGTATTTTGGTTTCTTCTGAAGTCATGGCCGATTTCGTTTTTGCTGTTGCAGATTTGCTGATGTGGCCGAGTGCTGTTTGCCTTTGCCCAATCTGGCTTGCGGTGGATGCCGATTTGGTTTGCGGCTGGAAGGATTGACTGACGTGGACTCTTTTGCCGGTTTGGTTTTGAGGGTAAATTGCCGATTTCACATGCCGATTTGGTGTGAGGGCAATTTGCCGATTTCAAATGGAGTTTAAATTGAAGTGTTGTAATGCGTACTTCAACTGCCGATTGGCAATGTGGATTTGGCATGCTGATCAGGCTCGATCGCCGTCTTGCTGGAGGCTGGTTTGGCTTTGCTGACTAGGCATATCATGTGCCGATTAGGACGTGAGGTTGCCGCTCTCGACCTGCACTTTAATTGTCGTTTTCAGCGTGCGTATCAAGTGCCGAATTGGTTTTGCGTTTCTAACGCCGATTCCGATTTTGTAATCTATTTATTAATGACCTTCGACATGGTTTAGGGGTCTCCTTGTTTCTATATTTCTTTTCCCAAGTCGGCAAAACACTTGGTAAAGAACATAGCTCCTTTGTAAATTTTATTTAAATTTTAATGTAATTAATTACTTATAAAAAAAAAAGAATTACTCTAGTTCCTCTGTTGGGAGGATTTGGATGGGCTAGGACCCCATTAAGGTGGTAGTTAAAATTCTCTCTACGGAAGATTAGGTTATCCATACCGAAGTGCTCTTCCTTGATGATAATATTTGCTGCCTCCTATCCTTTATTTATGGTGCTAACTCGGAAGGTCCTCGTAGACTCCTATGGCATAGTCTTAGGATGCAAGCGGGCCTTCCAGGTTACCTCCCTTGGGCGGTCCTTGGCGATTTCAATGCTATTCGCTCGGCGTCTGAGGCCCTTGGAGGTTCCTAGCACCATAAAAGTTCTCTCGATCTAAATGAGTGCTTCGGGGAATGTGACCTTGTGGATGTTAGCCATGAAGGTTAGTTCTTCACCTGGAATGATGGCTGTGACCCTTCTATCCGTATTTTTAGAAAATTAGATAGAGTGGTTGGCAATGGTCATTGGATCGATCAATTCAGGAGAACTTTTTTTTTTGTAAGTATTCAATTCAGGAGCACTAAAGCTGTTTTCCCCCCGGCCAGATTATCTGACCACTCCCCCTGCATTCTTCTTCCCGAGGATGGGGCGATTAGAAAGCGCGGGTTTTTGAGGTTTAATAACTTCCTCACCAAATCCCCAAACTTTCTCCCAGTGGTCAAGGATGCTTGGAAGAACGAGACTGCTGGAACTCCAATATTTTGGTTGGTGTCCTCGCTCAAATCGGTGAAGAGTGTACTTAAATCTCTTAATGCCCAGTGTGGTGATGTACACGAGGAGGTCTTGCGTACTAGGAAATGTCTTGAGGAAGTCCAATCTAAGCCTCTCTCTCCCATGGGGACTTGCGGTATTGAACGCTCCTGTAGGGCAGACTACTATGCTGCTTTGGCTAAGGAGGCGGATTTCTTTCACCAAAAAGCCAAACTCAAGTAGCTAAAAGAAAGTGATCAGTGCACAAAATTTTTCTTCAAGACAGTTAGTGGGAACAATAATCGTAATAGAATTATCTCCCTCCTTGATAAATTTGGCATCCCTACTAGTGGGACGGAGGATCTTCATAGATTAATTGTTGACCACTTCAAAATGGTATTGGGATTCGGCCAATCCTATGGTTCGGTGGATGCTAATCGGCTTCGTCCTTTCATTCTCCATACAGTCCCGGCATTCCTAACTGAACCCCTAGCTAGGCCGGTTAGTGAGGAGGAAATCCACAAAGCGCTCTTCTCCATTGGTGATGACAGAGCTCCCGGCCCTGATGGATTTACCTCAAAATTTTTTAAGGACTCGTGAAAAATTACCGGCTATACTGTTTATGAAGCCATTCTTGATTTCTTTAACCATGGTAAGCTTCTTAAACAATTGAATACCACTCTGATTAGCCTTATCCCTAAGGTCTAATCCCCGCGTATGGTTTCTGACTACCGTCTGATTTCCTGCTGTAATGTTATTTACAAAGTAATCTCAAAAATTCTTGCAAATAAGATCAAAGAAACCCTTCCCTACTTGGTTGACAAATGCCAAACGACCTTTGTGGCGGGGCGTCAGATTACTGACAATATCCTATTAGCTCAGGAGCTCCTTCATAAGTATCATCTTGATCATGATCCACCAAGATGTACTATGAATATCGACCTGATGAAAGCGTACGACTCTGTCCATTGGGATTTTATCATTAATATGCTGACCCTTATGAATTTTTCCCCTCAAATTGTCAATTGGATTAGCCAATGTATAACTACACCGTCGTACTCCCTCAATATCAATGGGGAAGCGCTCGATTTCTTCAAAGGTGGTAAAGGCCTCCGCCAAGGTGATCCTATCTCCAATTATTTATTTGTCCTTGTTATGGAGGCCCTTAATGGCATTATTGAACTCAAAGCTAGACAGGATAATAACTTTAAATTTCACTAGAAGTGTGTTGAGTCTCAAATTATCATGCTTGCCTTTGCTGATGACCTCCTTCTTTTCTCCCATGCCGACACCCACTCCACTCAAATCCTCAAAGACTGCCTTGAGGAATTCCGTGTTACATCGGGCCTATCTGCTAACTCGAATAAGAGTGAAATCTTCATTTGTGCAAAGGACCCATCCCTTCACCAGGATATTGCTTGTCTTATGGGGTTTAAAGAGGGCAAACTTCCCATTAGATACCTGGGGGTCCCTCTCATCATCACTAGACTCTCAGTATCTGACTGTAAATCTCTCACCGACTGTATTACCAGGAGAATCACTTCTTGGAAAAATAGGTGGCTCTCGTTTGGTGGGCGGTTGCAACTCATCGCCTCCATTCTCTCGTCCATCCACCTTTATTGGGCTTCTATTTTTATTCTGCCCAAGTCCACTATTAAAGCAATTGATAGCCTTTTACGCCGGTTCCTTTGGAATGGCTCTATAGAAGGCAAAGTAAATGCTAAAGTGGCTTGGGATGATATTTGCTATCCTAAGTCTGAAAGTGGTTTGGGCATTAAGAATCTGATGGCTCAGAATAAAGCTCTCATCTGTAAGCTTCTTTGGCGTCTCATTTCTAAAGACCCTAACTCAGCCTGGTCTGCGTGGATCTACAAGAATAGAATCAAGGATAGGTGCATTTGACCCTTAAAGTCCCGGACTCCGCCCCCTGGAGCTGGTGAAAGATTATGAAACTTCACCTTTTTATTCATTTCCACACTAGGCAGGTGATTGGGGATGGTTCAGACACTTTCATCTGGCATGATAACTAGCACCCTCTGGGCCCCCTGAGTGAGGTCAGCTCTGATCGTACTCAATTGGTTTTGGGCTTATCTTGAGATGTTAAGGTTTCTGCTATTATTATAAATAACCACTGGGCCTGGCCTAACCCTTTCGATATGGAGGTTTCTCATCTTGTGGAGCACATGCCTACTTACCCCCTGTAGTAATCAAAAAGACTCTCTGAGTTGGGTCGGAAATGCCCATGGTAGCTTCTCGACTAGATCTGCGTACCTCCTCATACTTCCTCCCAAACCAAAGGTTAACTGGGCTCCTTTGGTTTGGGCCCCATCCCATATCCCTGCTCACGCGTTTACACTTTGGCTGGCTATTAAGGGCAGACTCAATACCCTCGACCGCTTTCATGGTGTCCCAAACCTATCCCCTAGATGCACTCTTTGAAACACAGGCGATGAGGTTCATGGGCATCTTTTTTTCTCCTGCCCCTTTTCCAGAGCCTTATGGGTTAGAATTTAAAGACATGCGGGTATTCATTGGCCACACTCTGAATGGAATCAAACTATCTCATGGGCTGCATCTATCTGGAAAGGGAAAAGCTTTTTGGCCTTCTCTAAACGCCTTTCTCTGGCGCCCACAGTCTACTACATATGGAAGGAACGCAATAACCGTATCTTTCAAAAGTCCCCCCATAAGATGCATCCCAAATTTTCACTATGATTGTTAATGTCGTACGGCTTAAATTAAAGTCCGTCACGAATACTGACAATTGTGCTACTAGTCCGTTTCGGATTCATTGGGGCTTATAAAAAAAAAAGTTGGGTAGATTTTATGTGGGTTTGGATTTCGGTTAATCTTTAATGTTCTTAGTCGGCCGGTGTGGGCTATCCCCTCTATATTTTTGGATAGCGATCTTTTAATGGTTCCACTTTTATTGGCAATGGGTCTTATTTGTATCCTAGATTCTGTCCGTAGTGTTGGACAAATTGAAAAAAAAAAAAAAGAAGAAGAAGGATAATAATTGGTTGATTGGGCTGGTCTTGTACAGATGCCTTTTTCTGGGTCTATGCTGTCCCCTCTTTGATCTCTTCATCCCTTCAACCCCATAAATAAAAAAATCGTTCCCTTTCCCCCGCTCCCAAAAAAAAAAAAAAAGTGGAAGAAGATGTAGTCAGATCTATTTGCCTAGCTGCTTAATTTTGGGTGCTTTGCCTTCACTGCTTCGAGGTTGGCTACTGATTGTCCAGAGACTGGGTTTTTCTGTTTTGTGTATTTTGGGTTTGATGATGATGGATTCTCAGTTGCGGTTGCTGCTTTGGAGTAGTCTACATGAAGATGTACCTCCCTGCTGAATTGTGAGGGTTCTTGGAATTGTCATGTGCTGTCCAGGCTGGAGAGAATTGTCAATTGCTGTTGTGGTGCTTTTCTCCCTAGTTGTTAATGTGTATCTGGTTCGGGTTCTGGGGGCTGCTGTAGGCCCCTGTGGAATATGCTATGGAATTGTTGTTGCTATTAATGGCTGCCCGCATGAGGTATGGATGCCGGTGAAGCAGGGGCAGTTGGGTATCTAATTTGATCTTCTGGTACGGTGCTGATGCACCTCTTTGAAGCTTTAGCTGCGGCAGGTGGCTGAAGTGTAAGACCATGGACGAAATATCAAATATTCAATGTCTATTGAGTCCCTTTGTTTCGATGTTTAATTGAACTTGCAGTAGCAGTCTGCCAAGGAGAGCCCTTCTGCTTTCTCTCTGCATTTTCCAATGGCTGCTGCACTACTGGAGGTGTGTATACCTTTGCTGATTGGATATGTGGCCTATCTATGAGCAAGGCTATTGTTGAAGCCGAATATGCCTATCTGCTGCTGGTAATAGCAGATGTTTTCCACGGCTGAGTAGGTGCTGCCTTTAGACCGAAACCCATTCTGAAGCTGCCTCCCCCAGCCTGCAGCAGATACCCTTGGCTGATCATGCAGCTGGACAATAATCTGGAAGGAGCTGCTGGGTGGGTGGAATTTGCTGTTGGAGCCCTCTGCTTTTGCTGAATGTGTCGAGGCTGGAATGTAGCTGGGCTAATTGCCTTGGCTGAGTATGTGATGCTTTTGGACCGAAGCAATTTTCCACTCTGGAGTTGCCCCCTCCGACCTGAATTTTCTGTTGTAGCTTTTGTTTTTTTTTGGTAAGTAATTAAATTGTACAAAAAAAAAAATTTACAAAAAGTTATGTTTTAACCCCCAGTATTATGCCAACTAGAAGTTTGAACATAGGACTAGAGGCATACCCCAAACGCCATTATAGAAATCATGAAAAACAAAACAAAAACACTACTGAAGCTGTCGTCAAGCCATTTTAGCAACAGAGACAAATCGGTCACAACCTAGCAAAGAGGGCACCGATAGTATTCCATGCCCAACGGCTACTCCCCGAATTTCACCAACGGTTGGCAGCAGAAGGACCCAAACATGACGATACTACATCGTGCCAAATCAGCATCCCAAGGGAGACCAAGAGTGGGCCAAAGCCGCAGAAGATGGTGAGCCACCTCAAACAGCCGAAACCACAAGTACTAGTTCAGCAATCCGCGCCTGCAGACTATCTGCATAGACAAAGCAGCAGCAGCCACTAGTCATCCCAGTTGGTCATCTCAGTAGCCCAACATACTGAAGACAGCCCACAACAGCAGTAACACAATATCATTGAGGCATGCTACAAAATACAAGCCTCATGCAAGGCTGAGCCCACAACATAGTCCACAACAGGAGCCTGCAGCCTTCAGGTATCGGCCAGGAGCAGCATGTCCCTATCCATACGGATAAGATGACACCAGGGGCAGCAAGACATCAGATTTGTCCTCAGCAATCAGCAATAGTTTCCTACCATCACTGCACTTACCCAAAGGAGGGATACAGGTACAAGCAGGGAACCTATCACCTCTCAGCAGTTGTTTCTTCAACATAGAACTCGGGCAGATTAACAGGAGCAAGAAACTGGACTGTGACTCCAGCACCTTCATTCCCCTGCAGCAACTG
>JAOVVI020017654.1:0-10555 GCA_028571085.2 Nepenthes alata | reverse complement strand
TATTATATTGATTAATAAATAATTATATAATTTTTTAAATTATAATTTTATGCCTTTTTTGCTAAAAATTATAAATAAATATCTCATGTTATTTCACAATTTCAAAGAACCAAAATTTTGAATAAAACAAGTAAAATATATTTTTACTTAATTTATAAAAAATTAAGTTAAAAATTAATTTTTAGTACTTAATATTTAAAAACATTTTAAGATTCTTACAGAAATATAATCTAATATCTAACTTCAACATTTTCACACCGATCCACCATCACCACCGCCGGCGCCCGCCACTATCACAACTTGCTTCCTCGTGCAACCACCGCCTCACTAACATTATGTAACATAGTCATTTATTTCATAATTATACCATAAAAATTATAAATATATAGAGTATGAGTCTGATTATTTATTATTTATTTAAAGATAAGTAGGATCCTTCATATTTAAATTTAGTCATAGATTAAAATTTATTGGTCAAAATTTAAAAATAAAAATATTAAATATATTTATTTTTAAAATTTTTTAAATAATATTAATATTAATTGAATATTAATTTATATATATATATAATTAATAAAACTAACTATTTATGAACGTGCTTGTTGCCCTCATTTATGAATGAAACTATCGACAACTACGTTACAAGGAAAGTCAAATATCCATTTCTTTAAGTAATCAATCAAACAATTTGTATATATACACATTTTTTTTTAAATAATTGTGTTCATAAGATAATTTGTATCTTAAAAAAATTCAAATTTTGTGTTGGAAGGCTCGTGGCCATTTATACGACATTAATTTTGGTAAAAACAAAATGTAATTACGAAAATATTTGGCAAAAAAAAATAAATATTTACACAAATAATTTTACCTGAAAGTATCTCTTTTATTTCTTAAAAAAATAATATTAGATTGAGATTTTATAAAAAATATTATCAAAGAATATTAGCTAAAAATATTAGGAACACTTTTATGATTTTTAAATTATTATATATAATAATTCTTTTCTTTAAGAATTTAAAATTGAAAATGAGCGGATTATTTTCATTCTTTACAAATGGCCGACATGACTTTTTAATTTATCAGACAAAATTATTATTATTATTATTTTTATCCCAAATTGCAATTTATAATTTAACATAATTCACTCTCGCGCAGATTTAGAATTTAACTTATAATTTTGAGATATAATTTTTATTTTATATTGCAAAGAAATCATTAAAATATGAGCTATGAGTTACCCTATTAAATCTTCCTTAATTATTTTTACAAACTTAAGAGTTAATCTCAATTAACTCTTAAACATATTAGACTTCATTATTTTATAATAGTGGAGAGATTTTTCTTATAAAATAGAAAATTAAAATAATAAATTAGAATATAATATTAATTTATACTTATCACTCCTCTTTTTTCAAAAGTAGTTAATTGTAGACAGAAATTTATCACATATAACAAATAAAATTAGATAAATGGTTATGATTTAATTATTTTTAAAAAATTTTAAAAATTAGTTATTAAATTATAATTATTTATTTAAAAATAATTTAAATTTAAAGAAAAAAGAGATTTATTTCTTTTGAGGAACGGAGCCCCCAAATTATTATACCGTGTAAAAGAAAAATGAAAACCAAAATAAATGAAGTCGGTGGAGCCTATAAAAGGCACCCTTCACGCAGTTCTCTTCACCACCACCACCACCACCAATCGCTTCCTTGCTATACAACAGAGAACAACGGGATGGCTTTCAAGATCACCACACCGCTTGCCTTCTTCCTCGTCCTTGCCCTTATCATCGATATCACCGCCGCCAAGACTAAGGTTGGAACAACCTCCGCCCCGGCTCCGAGCCCTGGTACCCGTTGCGGTGTACTGGGTGAGTGTGTCAAGTCATATGCGCTTTGGAAACCCCAAACCAAACCCAAATGCTGCATCTTATTGAAAGGCTTTCGTCTGTTAGAAGCCAAGCGCTGCATTTGCAAAGCCCTTGAAGCAAATGGTCAGGCAGGTGGAGCCGATGCCATCCTCTCGTCTTTTCTCAGCGGCTGCGGACTTTTGACTCCCTCGGGAGGTTTCAGGTGCCCTTGAGAGGCTCTCTTTCGTTGCACTCTCTCTATGTCTTGCCCCGTAGCTGCTGTCTTAGTATTTAGCAAGCAATTATAAGGTGGAGTTAACTAAAGAGAGGGTGCTCATGTAACGTCCGATATGGTTATGCCCTTCATATTATATGCTTAATTTATTATGGTCGAACTAATACTTTCATGTACGCTTTGTCTGTCTTTTCTGATATTGAATAATATACCAGTTTGGTTTATGCAAAATTGAGTTAATTAGCAACCATGCAAAAAATGTATACACGTTATAATTTATTACATATGTCTAGGTTTTGGTATTCTGAATGAAGAAAAACATATACTTCTGATGATTTTGTTAATTGATGTTTAAATTGTTTATGAAACAATAATGATTAAGTTATAAGTATAATCATGAGCTACGAGTATTATACATTTTTCTCTTTTTTAAGATGATAAAATCACTATCTGGTTAATTTGTACTATTTTTTACAGTGTACAATGATTTCTACATTTAATATTTTGAGTGTTTTTTATGATATTATTAACATATTAGCCAGTACATTTTATATATTAGACTATGTTTTGATGTCACTCACTTGGGATTCTGATATCGCCTTTCAAACATAGATTTTGTTCCCTAAATCCAATCAATGGTTGAAATTATTTTAAATATGATAGAATTTATGGACATATTTTAATATAGTATATTATCTTAATCGTAATTTTTTTTATAAAAATAAACCTTAACTATTAAATAAACAGAGAACAATGTGCAAATTGAGGTTAATAAAATTAATAATATAAGATTTAACAAGGTAACTCAGCTAAGGTTATGTTCTTAATAAAGGAAGGTTTGAAAGGAAAATCCTACCAAAGAATTTGCCTTATGTTCGAATGGAATCGGTTTACAGGAAATAAATTCAAGGGCAAAGATAAATCTACAAGTGAAAAAATGGCCTACTATGGATGGCTAAATGATCTTCGTAAAATTTTAATGACCCATTGAGATTGTAAAATATAAATTATTTATTAAAATTCTAAGTTAAATTCCAATCGTATGGGAGCTGAATTTATGTAAGAATATGATTTAAGCTGTTTGGAATACATAAAAAAAAAATAATGTTTCTATATAAAATTAGTTTGATTGATTATTAATTAAAGAAAATTGCTATAGAACTTTCCTTACAAACTTCAATCAAGCTAGAACTAAAACTTTATGTAATCAATTATAATAATCTTATATGAAGTCATATTTACTGTAATCAAGCAATAAAATTGGGTAATTAATTATGATTTCGTTGTTGACTAGATAATGATTTCGGCCATTAATTATACATTGTAATCGCAGTGCCTCCTTTTTTTTTTTTCTCTGATATATTAATATTTAAGGGTGTTTATTTTACTATATAAATATCCTTATGATGTTTTTTTAAAAAATAATTTTTAAATAATACTAATATTTATTAAATATAAAAATTAAATATAAAAAAATTAAAAATGATACTGTCTAGAGAGTTATTTTTAAGTTATAAATAATTATTTTTATATCGTGGTAGCGATAATTATTTTTAATTATCTATAGGGGTGAGATTGTGTATGTACAAGAACAAAATATATAAGTAGGATAATTATTTTTAATAAATAAAATAATATGAAAAAAGAGTTAAAAATTAATATTTTTATGTTTGATTAGTCATTGGATGTGTTTATAATTAAGAAAATTTTAAGGATAAGAAAATAGAAAGAAAAAAATAAAATAATAAAATAATATTTTTTTTTGTTTAGATATTATGAAAATTTCAATTAGAAAGAAAATAAATTTTAAGAAATAAATTTTATTATTTGGTTACCAAATAAAAACTAAAAGGAAAAATAAATATCTTTAATATATTAATAAACTCATTTTTTTGACTATTTTGGTTTTATCCTCCTATTTTTAAATGAAAATAATTTAGCACAAACTATTAATATTTTCACACCTATTTTTCATGCTATTCTTCACTTAAATTTTTTTTATCAAATCCAAACTCTCAAGAAATATTTCCTTCTAATTTTTTTTTCTCTTTCTTCAAGTTTTCTAAATTTCAAATGCACCCTTAAATATGTGAGAATTAAGTTAAAAATTAAAAATTAAATATTTAATATTTAAAGATAATAACATAAATAAAAAATAAATTGATATCTAAAGATATTTTATCAATCTCCCCCAAAACAATATCTCAATATATCTCTTGGACATGTTCAAATCGACCCCCACCGCCACCACCGGCCGCCGTTGCCATCACCGCCTATCCCTATGCTGCCTCCGCCGCCTTATTACCATCATGCAAAATGGTCATTTGGTTTGAAGTTGTACTATTGGAACTACCAATATTTAAAACCACCTTACTATATTTTTATGGTTGGTCATACAATATCAAATTGCTTCGTATAATTCATCCCCCATGGCTATGATATTCATAGGCTAGAGCACGTAGGCCGCCGTTAACCTTAGGGTTCCATGTTTCATCTATTTTTTAAATTAATAATCAATCAAACAAAATTCATATAGAAATAGTATTATTTTAATAAAAAATCTATGTATACATGACAACTAATATTCAGAAAATCCAAATTTTGGGTTGGCTTCAATACTTAGGCATAAAAGAACTCATTTATGGGCCCAATTCTGATTGAATAGATTGAGGGAACTCTATTTCTCAAAGAGATGGAGGTATTTGTGCCTACAATCTTGATTGTTCAATTTTAAATGAATGATAATGATCTAATCATTTTAAAATAATAAATTTTAATTAATTTTTTAGATTTTTTAAAATAATTAAATTATAATTATTTATTTAAAAATAAAAGATTAATATATGTCAAATATTGTAATTCATATTCTTACATAATTCTAGCTTACATAGAATTGGAGTTTGATTAACAATTTTTATTCTATGATCCTAATGGAATATTAAAATTTTATGAAAATCTCTAAGTCATGTACATGCTATCATTTGACTTGTAGGTTTAACTTTACCCTCTAGTTCATTTCCCACGTGTCAATTCCATCCAAACACAAGACAAACTTTCTTGTGGGATTTACCTTCATAGGATCATGTTCTGACATTTGGATTGGATTTAACTCAGTGATTGAGCATTCATTTATTGGTCTAGTTTAAGGTTCGAATTCAACATATTTAAAAGTGGGTCTTGGGCTGCGGATGCAACGCTGCAATGTGATAGGAGTAATATAAACAAAATTATAATGAGAGTATCTTATTTGATTTTAATAATTATCAAAATGTCAGATAGACAAGGTGGTTCGATTTCTAACTGAGAGATTGATGATTTTGTTATCATGGCAAAGATGGCAGAAGTAATGGTCCAAATGGTTTAAAGGCAACCAAATTTGGAGTCAGTTGGGATACATTCGATAGTTGTGTTGACAACTTCTGATCAATTTACCAATGAATGAGTACTTGAATTTTCGAGCAAATAAGATCTGACAAAGGCTGAGATAGCTTGAAGAAGATAAGGTGAAATTTGTGTTTTATAAATTTGATGGGGAAGCTGACCATTGGTAGATAATGGCAAAGAGGGTTTTGATATAAGATAATAAAAGGATTCCATGGAACGTGTTTTTAAAAGTACTCTTTAACAAGAATTTTTCTATGAGCCTATAGAAAGGAGGGTAAATTTACTCGCTTGCAGTAAGGAAATCAGATGGTGTAAGAGTATGATGTCATATTTATAAAATTAACTCGTTATACTCCACACATAGTCATGGATGAGATGAGTACAGTGAGGATGTTTCTTCACGGATTAAATGATATGATTCAAAAGTAGTTACTAATGTTGAAGTTGAGAACATAAGGCAAGGTTCTTGACCAGACCATTACTATATGAACAAGAGTTAGAGAGAGAATTTTTTTAAAAAAAGAAGAGTACAAGCTGAGGAGGTGAAAGTTTAGGATTAGAAGGATCTTATAAGAGATCAAAGTCCTGTATTGAGGGGGTAGGAATGGAAGTTGAACTCCAAGGTGCATCAGACAGATAACAATAATCAAAGCATGTGTACCTACATTGTTAAAAACCCCACAGAGTGTGGCCATGCTATAAGCAGATAAGAGCGTGCTTTAATTGTAACTAATTAGGCCATATTATCATAGATTGTTCCTACCTCTTAAGATAAACAATTAGATAACCACATGCTTCGGGGAGAGCTTTTGTTATAACGGCTAAGGATGTGGATACATCTTTTTTGGTAGTGAATGGCAAGCTTTGAATTTTTATACTTCAGCATATGTATTGTTGGACCTGGGTTTTATAGTTTTATTGTATCTCCTAAGTTTGAATGTCATTTGTATTCACCGGCTAAGATAATGAATTATCTATTAATGATGTCTACGCCTATAAGTACGCCTTTAATAATTGATATTATATACCCGAGATGTGTATTTTGGTTGAATGTGTTTGAGTTCGCAGTAGATTTGATTTTACTGGACATATATGATTTTAATATAATTTCAGGCATAAATTGATCAGCATTTTATCATGCCCATATCGATTATTTTCATAAGAAAATATATATTTTTTAATTTCAAACTGTGAGCCTTTCTATTATTAAGGAAATAAATAAAAAGGGTCAACTAATGTGATTTATGCCCTTCATGCATGCCTTTTAATGAAAGGTTGGTATGAAGCATGCTATACCAATGTTGCCATTGCCAGATACCATAATATGATAATAGAAGAAATTCTCATAGTAAAGGAATCCGTTGATATTTTTTTGAAAGATCTACCTAGTTTGCTGCCAAATAGGATGATTGAGTTTGAGATAGAAGTGATGCAATGATTTGTACCAATTTTTAAAGCTCCATATAGAGTTGAAAGAGGTAAAAAAGTAATTGTAAAAACTATTGGAGAAAAACTTCATCAAAATGAGTGTGTCACCTTAAAGTACACTGGCATTATTTATAAAGAAGAATAATGAGTTTATGAGATTGTGCATCATAGATTATTTTGGTTGAACAAAATTACTATTAAAAAAGTACCAATTGCTAATAAAATATGATTTGTTTGATCAATTTTAAGGAGTTCAAATATTCTTAAAGATTGATATTCAGTCAACATACCATTAACTAAGGATCAAGAAGAAGAATATAGCAAAAGCAGCCTTCTAAATAAGATATGGCCATTATAAGTTCCTAATAATGCCTTTTGGACTAACTAATATCACTATAATATTTATAGATTTAATAAATTGGGCATTTTAATCTTATTAAAATTAATTTGTGGTAATTGTTATTGACAATATATTGATAAATTTGAGGAGCTACAAAAAACATAAGATTCACATGAGGAACACCTTGTAAACCCTCGGGTAAATAAGGTTATATGTCAAGTTTAAGAAGTGTAAATTTAGGCTCAAGGAAATGGCATTTTAAGCTATGTAAATTCTAAAAGAGATGTTTGGTTATCCAAGAAAGATTGAAGCAGTGATATGTTAGAGTTGACTAATAAACGTAACAGAAGCATAAATATTTTTGGGGTTGGCTAGATACCATAGAAGATTTGTGGTGAATTTTTTTAAAGATTGCAATGGCATTGACTTGTCTAACATAAAAAAGGAGTTTCATTGGAATTAAGATAATGAAATAAGTTTTCAGGAGATAAAAAATTGTTTAGCTAAATTGCTCTAATTTTAGCAATTTTGAAAGAATCTAGAGGATATGTATGCATTGTGATGCATCCAAGAATGGGTTGGGTTATGTGTCAATGCAATATGAAAAGGTAGTTGTTTATAAATTGAGATAACTCAAGACTTATAAAAATAACAACCCTACTGATGATTTGGAGTTAAAGCCGATTATCCTTGCATTGAAATATTAGAGACTTCATTTGTATGAGGAGAAATTTTTGGTATGCTAAAAACATAAAAGTTTAAAATCTTTATTTTCTCAAAAAAATAAAATATAAAGTAAAGAAAATGGATAGATTTATTAAAAGGATTCGATTGTGGAATTCAATATCAACTAAGAAATGCTAATATAGTAGTGGATGTTTTAAGTCACAAGACAGTGAACTTGATGGCCTATTTAAAGATTAAAGAGATAGAGATACTTCATAACATGGAGTGTGACATTAGAAGATATTCTCAAAGTATGCGTATAATTCTGTTGTATTTTAGCTACAGTTGGAGATATTTGAAAGAATCAAGAGAGTATAAATGAATGATCCATTTTTTATAAACAAAGCCGAATATTTGAATAGAGAATTTAGAGATGATTTTAACATTTGTGCTAATGGAGTTTTGAGATTTCTGCGAACCTAACTTCAAAGAATTGAAGAAAAAAAATTTTAATGAAGCTAATTGTAAATAAAATATACCAAGATTTGTGAATGATCTTTTAGTAGAGAAACATGAAAGAAAAAATTTGGCTTTTATATGATGGTGTATGATTTCTCAGTAGGTGAAGGCTGAACATAAGATAACAGGTCTTTAGCAACCAATGTTGACTCCTTGTTGAAATGAGAGCACATAATGAAGGACTTTATGATGGGTTTGCCAAGAATATCAAGAAATCATATCATAGTATGGGTAATTGTCAATGGGTTAATGAAGTTAACTCATTTTATTACAATTAGGATGACATTCTTAAGGAATCATTTGGGAAGATTATACATAAATGGAATAGACAGATTTCATGAGATTATAACTTTAGTTATGTCAGATTGAGATTATAGGTTTATATCTAAAATTTAAAAGAGTTGACATCAAGAGTTAAATACCAATTTAAAATTTGGCACGACATATCACCTACAAACAGACAGCCAATAAGAGTAGACGATTCAAATTCTAGCTCTCTAAATATATCAATATATCAAAAATAAAGAATACAATAAATTTATACAAGTAAGGCTAAAATATTAAATTTATTAAGTCCATAAATATTATAGGGGCGTCAGATAGTCTAAAAAGCTAAAAATTTATAATGACCATATCTTATTCTAAAGGTTGTCTTCACTATATCCTTTTTCTTGATCTTAAGTTGATGGTGCCTCGATTGATTATAGATTTTTGATAATATTTGGGCTCCTAACAATTTATCAAACAAATCATCTATAATAGGCACTTGTTCTTAATAGTTATTTTATTCAACTCCTAACAATCTATATACAACCTCAAAAACCCATCATTTTTCTTTACAAATAAAACTTGTGCACTTTAAGGTGACACACTCAATTAGATAAAGCCTTTCACCAACAGTTTTTTTGATTGCTTTCTTAACTCCAATTTTGAAAGTGAAATCTTACATAGAGCATTAGAAATTGGCGTAGATCCGAACATCAATTCTATTGCAAACTCAATCTCCCTATTTGGCAGCAAACTAGGTCGATCTTCCAAAAAATATCCTTAGATTTGACATCCATCAAATACGATGTTTTGGTATGGACATCAAGTTTTTAGTAATATCTTTTGGGTTAACGAATACTCCTATAGTATTTATGGATTTGATAAATTGAATATTTTAATCCTGCCTTAATAAAATTTTTTATGGTATTTATTGATAATATTTTTGTGTATTAAAAAATCTATGAGGAGTATGAGACATACTTGAGGATCGCCTTATAGACATTTCGGTAAAGAAGGCTATATGTGTAAATGAAGAAGTGTGTATTTGGGCTAGAAAAGGTGATGTTTTTGAGCCACATGATTT
This sequence comes from Nepenthes alata, assembly GCA_028571085.2. NCBI lineage: Eukaryota > Viridiplantae > Streptophyta > Magnoliopsida > Caryophyllales > Nepenthaceae > Nepenthes > Nepenthes alata. The sequence continues at coordinate 777 of JAOVVI020017654.1, read as the reverse complement.
CAAAAGGAGACATTTTGGCTAATCCTAAAAAGATTGAAGTCATTTCAAATTGGGGAAGACCAACAACCATAATAGAAGTCCAAATGACAGGTTATTATAGAATATTTGTGAAAATTTTTTTGATAATTGCTATACCATTGACACATATAACTCAGAAAAATGTGAATTTTTGTTGGATTGATAAGTGTGAATAGGGCTTCCAAGAGTAGAGGACCACCTAATGACTACTCGTTGATGGATCTTTTATATTTATGGTTTATTGTGATGCATTGAAGAATGGATCAAGGTGCACTTTAATGTAATACAGGAAGGTAATTGTGTCTAGGTTAAGGCAGCTAAAGAGATATGAGATGAATTACCCAACACATAACTTAGAGCTAGCACTAATAATCTAGAGGCACAATATCTAAGGGGAAAGATTTTTCTAAACTTGGACTATGAGAGTTTAAAATATATGTTCTTGCAAAATAAGTAATATGAGCCAAAGGAGGCAAATGGATCTTTTAAAAGACTATGATTTCTAGATTCATTATCAATCAAGGAAAATCAATATGATAGCAAATGACTTGAGCAGCAAACCGACAGATATGATGACTCAATTGAAGATTAAGTTGATAAAGATGCTAGATTGCATAAAACGCATAATGGCAAAGGACATTTTCAAGGTGCGCAAATGATTATATCATACTTTTAGGTATAATTGGAGATAATGGAAAGAATTAAAGGAGCTTAAATGAATGATCCATTCCTAGTCGACATTACTAGATATTTAAATAG
>JAOVVI020017652.1:0-10556 GCA_028571085.2 Nepenthes alata | reverse complement strand
AAGATGAGAGTCTGATGAACGGGTTTGAAGCTTGGAGAGGAAAACTTAGGCGCCAAGCACCAAATCCGCTCATTAAAGATGCCGTCACAACTGCCACGTGTCGCCTCCCTACTTGACCGTGCAAAAGGCGAATCTCTGGCACATTAATGGCCAGGATGCCCGCCCAACCAAAGGGAGATACGTGTCGCACTCTGTCAGAAAAATCAGCTAATGGACACGCATGACTCTTCCAGAATTGATCAGGACGGTCAACAATTCTGGTGCTCCGGAATTGACCAAAGACGGTTAACTATCTCGTACTCTAAAATTGACCAAAACGATTAACAATTCTGGTACTCTGGAATTGATAAAAACGGTCAACAATTTTGGTGTTCCGAAATTGATCAAAAACGGTCAACGATTCTAGAATTAACTAGGATGATCAATTATCTCCACAAAGCCATTTTCCACATCTCTCATGAAACTCCACAGGATCCTCAAACACCCAAAGCAATAAGAGACATCCCATCATGAACATATTGGAGGCTAAAAATCTCACAACCTGAATGGGAGGCTAGTGATGGGTATACCAAAAATGAGCTGGCCCAAAAAAACCAACGAAAGTCCAAAAAGGACGGTCAACACTTAGATGGCCCAGTAAAAGGACGGCCCAAAGACTGAAAGGCCTAGGACGGTCAACGTTGGCTACTGGGCTTTCCAGTTTCTGGGCCTGCCTTCTTCAGTGGGCCGCAAGAACGTTGACCGTTCTTTTTGGGCCTCCGTTGACTTTTGTTTAGGCCGGCCCATTATTGGTGTACCCATCAAAAATTAAAGTTAATTTTAATTTTAATAGAATTAAAATTTAGTAAAATTTAAAATATATTATGTAGATTATATAAAAAATTATAATTATAAGAGAAAAATAGATTTTATGTAAAATTTTTTTTAATTTATATATATAAATAAAATATATAAACAGCTTAATAAAAATTATAAGATTTTTAATATATAAAATTTAATATATTACAATTAAATAAAATCTTATTTTTAGGCATAATAATATTTTATAAATTTATATGTTTAAAATAACACTTTTTAGGATATTAATATTTGAGTTATAAATAATATTTTTATATTATTTTATTAAAAAACAAATTAAAAAATAAAATTATAATCAACATACCTCTACTTAATCCAAATAATCAAAAATATTTATCTAATAAGTTTCACATTTATCAAATTTATTATATCTAATTGACAAGCAATTTTTTTAAAAAATTTTAAAATTATAATTCTTCATTCTATTTTTAAAAATTATAAACAACTATCCTATACTATTTTTTAATTCCAAAAAATTAAAAGATAAAATTTTTAATTCCATTTAACACTAAATAATAGAATTAAAATCAGGTCTAAAATTTAAATTCTAATTTTAAATTATAAACTCCAATTCTTACAACCAAATGATCCCTCTTCTAAGAAAGATATACAAGAAGAAAAGCTATCCACACAGCACAACTCAAATCCTCAGAACTTAAAAGCTATCCAGTCAAAAGGAAAAACCTTGTCAAGCTTTCATGGCGATCTGCAGAATTTGCACCAAAGCAGAAAAAAAAACAGAAACCGAAAAACAAAAAAAAAAAAATTACTCTGAAATTTCCTCCAGCTTTACATTTAGTGGAATAAACTCCAAGAGGAGCCCAGTATCTATGGAGGTTCCTTCAATCGACTGCGGTGATCAGTTCTCAGAAAGGAGATGAAGATGATAGCTCAAAGCAATGGAGTACGAGGCAATCGTGGCAGAACTGGCGTCTTTGATGGGCTCACCCTGTGTACACTAACGGCTGTGATTAACCCTCTTGAAGAAGAAGAGGAAAAGTCCTGAGGTTAAGCATTCCCCTGCCCTCCCCCCCCCCCCAAAAAAAATAAATAAATAATGAAAAACAGTACAAGATCACCCAGATTGATGTTGTAGTCGAAAAATTCCGAGAATTTTTCAATGGTTCTGCACGGCCATAGATTGTCTGCAACATGACTTTTATATTACAGAGAAGTTATCTTAATGGTTTGAACACAAAATCTAAGTTAAAACATAGCAACAATACCATTAGATCAATAAAAGGGCATGAAATTCCTGCTATACATGAGATTTGAAAAGAAATCAGACTATTTTAAATCTATTATACCACCGTCGTATCAATACTCAGCCTCAAATGGGTGGTGTAGTAATAACAGTCCTGTGGCCAGTCATCCTGGACTGCACCACTAGATTTCAGAGCTGCAATTTTCATAATTTGAATGCATAATATCGATGTCACAATGGCGCAACCATACCATTGCACCAATAAAAAGGGCAGCTCGATACACAATACTCTTACTGTATTTGGGGTTCGGGATAAATTGGATCACTTTCAGTGTATTATTACAGGCACAATTCTCAACCTCAAATGGAATGGGGTATATAAAACAACCTAATTTTACAGTTCGAAGCTTCAATTTTAACGGTTTGAACAAACAATATTCAGGTCATAATAGAGCAGCCATACCATTGCACCAATTAAAAGAGACATGCAGTACACAATGCTCCCTCTGTTTGTAGGATTTGAGAAGGATCGGATTACTTTGGGTCCATAATACTGATGCACCAATTCTCAGCCTCGATGGGGGTGGGGTAGGAAAAACACCATTACCCTATAGTTTAGAGCTGCAATTTCACTGGTTTGAACAAGAAATATTCGGATCAGAATGAAGCAACCATATTGTCGGACCAATACAAAGGATAGTGCGGTCTATGATGCTCCCATTGTACCTGGTGTCCGGAAGGGATCAAACCACTTTCGATCTATTATAGGCACACAATTCTCAGCCTCAAATGGGTGGGGTACAAAAAGAGACCTTTTACTATATTTCAGAGCAACAATTTCCATAGTTTAAGCACGCGGCATTCAGATCACAATGGAGCAACCATACCATTGCACCAATAAAAAAGCATCGGTACACCGTTCTCCTACTGAAAGATTAGACCATTTTGAGTTTATCATACCAGTGCACCGATGCTTAGTCTCCAATGGGTGGGATAGGGGGGGGGGGGGAATCACATATGCCATTCACGCCAAATAACACATTAAGGACCCCTATTATATCTTGCAGTATTGCTTTTCCTCCACAGATACCATAACAACTAACTAATCATAACATTTATTCATTTATTCCCGTGCTTCCTTCGATTTTCATTTTAAACGCCCAAACCACCTTAAGCATTTTTTTCTCGTCGTATTTGTGCAACTTATAAAATCAATAAAACAAGTTATTTCCATCATTTAAGTAAATTGTGATTGAGAACGTGAAACTACATAGGCCGAAAACGGAATCCAAAACCAGCAATAATCCAATGTCCATCACATTCCTCTGAGATTTTTCCAAAACATCAGAAGTGCAGTTTGTCTGCATGCACACCTGACAAATGCACAATAGCACAAATATCTCGGACTTTAAAGTTTTAAATGCAGTATTCATTTCATTATTCTCCATTCAATTATTTGAAACATCACAATACTAGTCTGCGTAACAAGCCAACAAGAATTTGCAAGTCACACATTTCTAATGAAAGCAAAATTCAAGTCTCAATTCCACAACACAACCCAGAGATGGAGAGAAACAATGATGAATGAATACCGTGTACAAACATCAACAAATGATAACATACTTAATAAAGCTTACTCCGCAATACTAATTTATCAACAAGTCCATTCATTTCTTTGCCAAACAATTGGAAAAATAGGCAAAAAAAAAAAAAAAAGAATAGAAGAATAACGTGAATGAATTATCATCAATGTGGTCTGACCAAGGCCCAGATTATCAGAACTTTTACACAATTTACGTTACAGTAAGGAAAGAGATGCTGTTATGGCCTCTTATTTTATTGATAATTTCCCCACTTACATATGCAAACAAACACCTATTTTTCTGCTAAAACTGATTTTAGGAAAAGCATTCGAAATATGTAAGCCTCTTTTGTAGAAATATCTTGCAAAAAATTTTCAAGGATAAAAAATCGTCTAAAAACGTGAACTAATTCACCAATTTAGAAATTAAACAATACATGTAGCATTTTTTCCAACATTTACTTTTAGCCATTGATGCAAATATCCATAGATATTGTAAATATCAGCCGATATATATTAGGATCAGGGCTCTCCACTACTGTATTTTTCGATACTGTGATAATATCTTCTTTATTAGTGATATAGTATGATATATGGGTTAATACAATCCTGTTAGTTTATAATTTTTGAAATTTTTTTTTTTGTGATATATTCAATACTAATATATATTATCCAATATCAATATGACCATTACCAACATCAATAATTTAATCCACGAATTTAGCGGAACTGAACCCCACTATTTCCTTTTAGAAATTACTGCAGAATTCATCAATTTTCAAGGTTCAGACAATTTCACTATATCATGGAAACAGCTGCCAGTTCAGGCTGTTTAAGAAACGTGTTGCAACAGGGAAAATGACAAGAACTTTCAGGAATGTCAAGGAGGAGAAATTACCCTGACAAACTCCACAAAAGCAATAAGAGTTGAATGTTGATAGTCTCCCAGCAGCCGCAAGTGCTGAACTTGTCATGCAAGATCATTTTGCAACATGCAATTTCCAAAATTTTCAAATTGACACTCCATTTAGCATCAATTACATGAGAATCTATGTGCCTCCCCACAAAGTGACTGGAAGAACAGTTTGACATCTGTTTGACAAATCTGCATGCAAATCAGCAGAAGTTCATAATAGAACAGGTAAGCATCAATGTTATTGACCAAATTCAAAATTTCCTGGGTAGTGATTCAAAAACGATACCTTCTTATCAATCTTTGTACAATAAACAATCCTAGTGCACATCTTTCGTTCATTTTCAGACTGAGGTTCATAACCACCAATAAGTTCACAAGCAAGCATTAATATAAATATTGACCGATATATATTAGTATTAATACCTCCGATATCATTATTTACCAATACCGTGATAATATCACATAATATTTCTGTATAGTGAATATATCACAATATATTGACTGATATAACAAATATATCAACCCATACGATTTTCTTAGTTTATGATTTTCAGAATTTTTTTTATTTTAAATACATCTGACATAAATATATATTGTTTGATATATCTAATAATAATATTGCCGCGACCGATACCAATACCCATTGATACAAATATCGACCGATATAAAACAAATTCGCTAATGTGTATCGGTATCAGTTCTCCTGATACCAATATTTTTCAATAATATGATAATATTATAATATATTTTTGCATTGATTGATACAACTGATATATCGGTTTATATGGCCATGTTAGCTTACGATTTTCAAAATTTTGGTTCCGTCTGATATATCCGAGATCGATATGTATTGTCCGATATGATCGTGATTGATACCGACACTAATATTTTCATCCATGGTTCACAAGCATCATAAACTTTGCACCCAAATAACTCAGCATGGAGTTACAATAGAAAAATAACATTTAAAAAACACAGATTCATTCCAAAAGGAGACCATGAATTCTAGCAAAAGCACTTCTCACCCTTGGCAGGAAAGTTGGGTTAACCGGGAGCTATGGCAGTTTTTGATGGCAGCATCTATTGGGTAAAAGCCAAGCATAGTACCTGAAAGACTCAAAGCATTCCTTGCACCCTCTGCCAACATAAGATATCAGTCCAATACAGAAATGCAACCAAGATCAAGAACAACGCAACAATTTAATATGAAATTACCTTCATCGGTAAACTCTATGAATGCAAAATGAAGTACAGAATTCAGATCACCGCATACACAACAATTCATGACATACAACGCATAATCAAAGCGACAATATAGAAACAGAATCATCCCTTTAATGGAGGACACATTCTTCCTAAGCAGAAAAACTGCATACAGGTGTTTGTATTACCAGCCCACAGTTGATAAGTAAGCCTGCAAGCTGTTCTTCAGTAACCTAAATCCCAAGTGCGGAGGAAACTTCATGAGCACACAGCACAAAACATTTTTGTAAGAACCTTACGAGATTTAAATATTTATGGTTTGTCAGAATTATCACATTATCTCGTAATTTTATTATACGTAAACACATATTCATTTTATACCTTAATCCATGGTTAAAATTCTTTTTTTGAATAACTTAGAACCGATTTCTCTCCCTTTATGTCTCTTTCGTTGTGAGAGTTACAGAATAGTGTTCAGAATTCAGTTATGTATGCTTTTTTCTAGATGGCTCCTTAAATTCAAAAAGAAATGAAGTTTAGAAAGCTCATCCATTTCAAATCTGAAAACCACCCCACCATTCAGAAAAACTGCCACTTATTATCCTCAATTAATGACGAGCAATTTTGTCATTTATGAGGTAGGATGATGTGTAAGAAAACGTAAGAAGATTTGAGGAAGCCGAAGCTAAAGGAAGGCGACGACGAAAGGCAAAAACGAAGCTTGAAGATGGCAGAAAAGCTGCCATTTCATTAATGCTCGGTGGAGAGCTCTCGATTACAACCTACGCACACTGCACGAGGGAGGATGGAATAAATACAAACAATCTTGCCTAAAACCACAAGAAAAACTATCCTAAAAGAATACGAAAAAATATATTACAATACCTAAAATTACAAAATAACCAAAAAAATGAAATTGACATAAATACAGGAAATTGACATAAATACAATATCACGTATTTTCTAATAGCCCCCCGCAAGATGGAGCGTATATGTTAATGATGCCCATCTTGGACAAATGGAAGTTCAACCGATGAGAGGGTAAAGGTTTGATGAAGATATCCGCGAGCTGATTGTGAGTAGTGACATGATGGGTGCGAATGCTTCCTTTTTGAATTTTGTCGCGAATGAGATGACAGTCCAGCTCGATGTGTTTGGTACGTTCATGGAAGACAGGATTGGCGGCGATGTGAAGAGCTGCTTGATTGTCACAATATAAAAGTGTTGCGTAAGGATGTAAAACCTGCAAATCAGTCAAAATATAACGGAGCTAAGATAATTCACAACAAGTTGTAGCCATAGATCGATATTCTGCTTCAGCGGATGAGCGAGAGACAACGGATTGTTTCTTACATTTCTAAGGAATAAGGGAGTTGCCAAGAAAGACACAATAACCAGTGATGGATCGACGTGTATCTGGACAGGAAGCCCAATCTGCATCGCAAAAGGCTCGAAGTTGAATGTTAGAGGCTGAAGAAAGGAGTATGCCTTGTCCAGGGTTAAGTTTTAAATATCGCAATACTTGGTGTGCAGCGTTTAAATGACTCGTGGTGGGTTGATTCATAAATTGACTTAAAATTTGGACCGCATAGGCAATATCGGGTCGTGTGACAGTGAGGTACAGAAGATGACCAATGAGTCTTCTATACACACTAGGGTCTTTAAGAGCAACTCCGGTTTGCTTACGCAATTTCAAATTTTGGTCCTTAGGTAGTATATGAGGTTTGGAACCAATAGTCCCAGAGTCGGCCAAAATGTCAAGGGTGTATTTTCGTTGACAAATGTGGATACCCTTTGGTGACCGGGCAACTTCAATGCCAATGAAGTACCGTAAAACAACCAAGTCCTTTATTTTAAAAATCTGATTTAGAAATGATTTGATAGAGGTTACTGAATGTAAACAATTACCAGCAACAATGATGTCATCAACATATACAAGGAGGGTTGTAAAAGATTGATTATCTTATTTAGTGAATAAACTGTAATCTGCCTTGGATTGAACGAAACCAAATGTGATTAGAGAACTAGAAAGTTTTGAATACCATTGTCGAGAAGCTTGTTTAAAACCATAGATGCTTTTTGATAATTTACATACCTGGTTAGGACCTTCCGTGATGTAACCAGGAGGTGGTTTCATATATATTTCTTCATTTAGGGTTCCATTTAGAAAGGCATTGTTGACATCAAAGTGGTATAAGTGCTATCCTTTTACGGCGGCTATGGCTAAGAGGCATCGCACAGTGCTAAGTTTGGCAACTGGAGAAAAGGTTTCATGGTAGTCCACTCCTTCCTGTTGTGTGTATCCTTTTACAACTAATCGACATTTGTATCTTTCAATACTCCCATCACTATTGAATTTTAATTTGAAAACATATCGACATCCGATAGCTTTCTTTCCTGGGGGGAGATTAGTGACAATCCATGTGTTATTTGATTCTAGTACATTTAATTATGCTTTTATAGCTTTGCGCCAATTAGGATCAGACATAGCTTGAGCATAGGTTTGCGGTTCAATTTGTGATGAGACGGATGATGAAAAATAACTGTAGGTTGGAGAAAAATTGTGATAGGATATATAATTTTCAAGGGGATAAGGCTTACCAGGGATGCTTTGCACTGGTGCTTGGGTGGATGTAGTTTGGAATGCATGATTACAGTAAAAATTTTTGAGATATTGCGGAGCTTTTCTAGCTCTAGTGGTTCTGCGAAGATGAGTTTTATCTTTCACAGGAGATGGTAAGTTTGTGACGGAATCAGTGGGAACACTGGGTTGCGGATGGCAATCTAAAACTCATAGAGTTGTTTCCAATGGGTTGCGGATGGCAATCTAAAACTCATAGAGTTGTTTCCAATCATCCCTGGACAAGGGTTAAGGCATGCTGTTCTTTATTATTGTGAGGTTCAACAGTTGGTTGATTGTCATCTATAGTGCCTGGATTCACAACAAATTCAAGGATGGTAGGGAGCTGTTGAAATAAACGATCAGATCTTGTTATTATAGGAGATAGTTCATCACAGTCAACTGTAGGAGCAGTTCCAGCATTACTTTGTTGAAAAGGAAAAATATTTTCATGAAAGGTGACATCCCTAGAGTAAAATGTGATGTGGCTATGTAAGTCAAGTAGCTCGTAACCTTTAACACCAAAAGAATAGCCTAAAAATATACAAGTCCTACTTCTCGAGTCAAATTTTTTTCGCTCACGAGAAAGTGTGGAAGCAAAACGCAAACAGCCAAAAATACGTAAGTGATCCTAACTTGGTTTGACTTCAAATAGAATTTCATATGGGGACTTATTTTCTAGGACAGGAGTGGGGATTCTATTTAAATATAGGCGGCAGTTAAAATACAATCACTCCAATATTTCAAGGGAAGGCCTGATTGAAATTTAATGGCTCTAGTCACATTTAATAAATATTGGTGTTTACGCTCAACAACACCATTTTGTTGTGGCGTTTTTACGCAACTGCATTGATGGATAACACCTCTTTTACTGTAGAAATATCCTAGGCTGAATTCGGACCCGTTATTAGTGCGAATAATTTTAATATTGACATTAAATTGTGTTGCGATAAGATTGTAAAAAGCCTCTAAGCGTATTTTTGTGTCAGATTTTTGTCTCAAAAGATAAATCCAAGTACTTTTTTAAAGGTTATCAATGATAGTCAAGAAATACTTATATCAATCATAAGATTCTTCTGAAAAGGGTCCTCATAAGTCACAATGCACCATATCAAATAATGTGTGTGGCTTATGGATGCTGTGAGTGAAGGAAAGGCGACGTTGCTTCGCCATGTGACAAATAGAACATGGAGTGTCATTAAAAGAATGCAATGCTTCTTTTACAATAGGATCATGTATCAATTGAATTATAGTATGGGACACGTGACATAATCTGCAATGCCATAACTTAATCGGTAATGAAACAAAATTAGTAGTGGGCTTCGCAATGTGCTTCGAAAATTTGGAGAGAAGGACAGCCAAGGTATTTGGATGAACATCATTATTCAGCAGATAGTATAAATTATTTTTCTCTTCACCCATCACAATCGTGGTCCAGGAGGCAAGCACCTGAACCAAGCAAAGGTTAGAGGAAAAAAACGTGCAGCAACGAACAGAAGTAGTAAGAGCTTTCACAGAAAGCAAATTAAATCTGAAGAAGGGAACGCATAAAACATTAATAAGTGTAATCCTGGTAGTCAGTTTAGCATCACCAACGTGAGACACAGGCACTGTACTTCCACTAGGCAGTTTCACAAAGCTAGCAATTGCAAGCCGTTTATGAAAATACAGAGAGGGGTCGCAGATCATGTGATCTGTGGCCCCGGTGTCCAAAATCCAAATGCAATTTTTATTGCAAGCAGAAGGGACAGAGCAAAGATTAATACCAGTCATGTTACCCGTTTTGGACTGATCACCAATGGGATCAAAAGGGGAAGTAATTTCTTTAGCTATTTGGGAAGAGACAGTAGGATTTTTAGACTGCAGCAAATTCATGAGTTGCCTGAACTGAGTTTTGGTCAAGGCTACTTTGTCATTCTCATTGCCCTCGTGATCAGCAATGGTGTTAAAACTAGAATGGTTGGCCGAAAAAGTATTCGTTCCAGACTTACCATGAAGTTTTGGATTGAAAGGGAAACCATGAAGTTGATAACACTTATCAACGGTATGACCCGTTTTATGACAATGAGTACAAATAGGCATTTCGGCATTCCCAGCCTTAAAGCATTGTTCAATGGTGTGTCCTGAGACACGGCAGTGAACACAAAAGGGCCTGTCTTTCTTTTGCATAGAG
>JAOVVI020017651.1:0-10556 GCA_028571085.2 Nepenthes alata | reverse complement strand
GATTTTAAAAGTCTAGAATTGAACCAAATTTGTGACTTATTAAATTAGAAAAATAATAGCTTAATATTATTACTGTTGCGTCTCGGGTCCGCGATTGTTGTACTGATTAGGAAGCCTCCGAATTTTGCGTCACTCTAAAGCGTTCGGAGGAGGGTCTGATCTCCGTCTTTATTAACTTGGCACCTGTACAACACAATCAACAAACAAGTGGTTAAAAGCCAACGGGGGGTTGTCCCCTGCAAACACTCCGACGCTCAAATCAAATATCTTTCACAATAAACGGAGGAATACATGTAAAGATGTAGTGATGAGGGGAGTGTGAGAGGGATGCGATGGAGGCATGAGCTCCACGGATGCGCCCATGAAGAGCGGCTTACCCGTGCGCCCGCAAAGGGTGGCTTAGAGGAAATCCCTCTTGGGGGTGCGCCCACGGATGACAACTTAGAGATACGCCAACGCAGGACGGTTTAAAGATGTTCCTACTCGGGAATGCACTCGCGGAGGGCGACTTAGAGATGCGCCCTCTGAGGGCGGTTTAGAGATGTCTCTGCTCGGGAATGCGCCTGCGGAGGGCGGCTTAGAGATGTTCTTGGGCTTGGGAAATATTTGGAGATCTCCTGAAATGCGCCGGAATGAGTGCGGGGCCTGTTGGGCCCATTCAACCAGACTGCCCCATTGGGCTGTCGGGTATGGATTTCACTGTGACCAAACGGGCCAAAAGTAGACCGAGCAACCCTGGTCGGCACTTCTGGGTGGAGCATGGGACGGCGCCCCATTTATTGATCTTATGCTGGGTGACTTTTCGAGGAGCAGGACGCTGTTGCTGGGAGAACGACGTGTCCCATTTCGACGGCGACAGGAGCAGAGGGAGAGATGGTCGCCGTTAATAAAAGAGCTCGGCGCTCTACTTGGACAGAAACAGGAGCGGAGAGAATGGGGTGCCACTGACAGATGGCTTCGTGTCCTGTTTGGGCTCATGGGCAGCGGAAAGGAGCGGGGTTGCCTTGAGGAAGACCCTCGAGCTCTGTCTTCCCAGCGACGAGTAAGGAACGATGGGTCCATCGATAGGAGTGCCACCTCAGATTGTTGTTTGTAAGGGGTTTTGTTCCCCTGCTTTGGGATTTCTCCCTCTGCTTTTTTCCCCCTCTTTTTTTGCGCAGGGGCTTGTCCTTTTATTGGGAAAATAAATGAATATCTTTCCTCCAAAATGAGCCCAAAACTTTCCGCCAAAATGAAAATATTTTCCGCCTTTGTGAGACTTCTTTAGTATGCTTTTGGTTTCGTGTTGACCTGCAATACCGAACCCAACAATTATACTAAAATCACATAATAACATAAATATCTTAATATATAATAGAAAAAATTTTGTCTTTTTTCTCTTGACGGGAAAGAAAAAAGAAAAAACATTTAAAAGTTAGAGAAAAAAATAATATTTCTGGTCAAATTGTACTCATTTTTAAATTATATTAAAATATTACAATAACTGTTTATATAATTATATTTTATATGTAATAATTAGTATATTTTATATGTAATAAAATATGTATAATAGAGTATAATTAATAAAGAGATTTTATTCTGATTATTTTAAATATAAGGCTCATTTTTGTTTAAAAGGGCTGAGATTTATTCCCATAATATAAAAAATTAAAATTAAAATAATACATTACAATATTTTTTACCAGCTTTCATCCTTTTTAAAATAATTACAAGCACTAAAAAATATCAAAAATTTCAGATTTAAAAAAACCACAATAAAACACCTAATTTTTTTTAAAATTACAACGTGAGAGGCTGTTTTTCCTAAAACAAAAGCAGCTAAAACAAAACTAGCTCTTACTATTTTTTTTTTTAACCATTATATTAAAATTCAATAAATATTATTTTAAAATGCAAAATAAAAATAATTATTTTTTATTTTTTATAAATACTATTTTCATTTGAATAAAAAAAATCAGCTTAAGAAATCATTTAAAATGTTTTTTTTAATAATTTAAACCTTAACTTTTTAAATTCAATTGGTGAGTTGCTAATGCATTACTAAATGATATTATTCTAGCATCACTACCATTTTATAGCAAATGCCACTTTTGAGTTACAACCTAACCAGCCGCCGTCATGCCCTCTAGTGGAAGGCGATTTGCGGTAGCGGCGGTGGTAGGTGGAAACTCCCCAGATAGGGGGTGGCTGTGATGGAGACTGGGCTGGTACGACGGTGGGGAGTAGGGGTCGCTGGCGATGGACGAAGGTAGAGTAGCCAGTAATGGGCGGTGGAATTAGGTTTTGAATGCTTTTTGCTCCTTTTCTTTTTTATATATCAGTTGATGAACTTTTTTTCTACTTTTTTTATTTTTTAATATTACTGCCAACTAAATTATTGGGTAGATAATAAATTCCACGTCATATTAATGAGCCCACCTCATCATTTTTCATACCCACAGCAAAAAAATTAAAAAAAGTATAATTTGGTTAGAAAATTAATACAGAATAGACAAAAAACAGTCGTAAGAAATTCGAAAAAATCAAAATATTATGACTAAATAACCCTTCAATTTATTGATAATACTGCAATTTATTTACAAACTTCATCAATTTTGTCCTGAATTCTAAGAATGTACCCAAGACACTGTAAATTCTCATCTGCTGAAGGCTAGAAAAGCTTTGGTTCCAGGCGTTCTTCCAGCATTAGAAGACGAATGGAAGCTTACAAGAACTAGATAGAGCAAAGTAAAAGGCCTCGAATGTCATTAGCCGATGGACGTTAAAAAGCAACAGCAGCAGTGGAAAAGTGAAACGCCAAGAAATCCGAGCCGAAAGCAACTGAAATACCATCTCACGCCTTACAAAAAACTTTTCCTCTCCACTCTCTCTCTCTCTCTCGATGTTTCTTAATTGCTAAGGCTTCTTTTCTCCATCTCCTCATCCAACTCCTGCATTGTCTCTCACTGACTCTGGGCCACCTAACCAAACGTCTGTCTTTCCCTTCCTGATCTATCTCTTCAATGGCGAATGGGCGGTCACCAAACGAATCCCGACGGCTATTTTCTTCCCCGATTTCACCAAAGAAGCAAAACCCCAGTAAGTTTTGTTCTCTCTTTCTCTGCAAAGCTCTAGTTGCTACCCTTTTGTTGATTCTCGTCCCACTGTTTCCTTCTCAAGCCCCCGATTTCATTAACCAGCCCATGTTTACAAGAAGTTGGGAGCTTATGCAATTACTTTTTGTTGGCATTGCGGTCTCTTATGGGATTTTTAGTCGTATAAATGATGATTCAGAGGGTGAAAGAATTTCAAGATTTGACAATGCTCAATCTTATGTGTCTAGATTACTTCATGTTCCATCATCTTTTGATGAAGAATTTGATTACTTATCTGGGTCTGATGATATCAAGGTCCAAACATGGAGTTCACATTATTACAGGAATGAACCCATTGCGGTTGTGGCCGAAGGCACCTCTGTTCTTGATGAGAAGGGGAATTCAAATTCTGGGGTTGCTGAACATCCCTTACTTTTGCCTGTTAGGAGCTTGAAATCGGGGGTTCTGGATGGAGATAATGATGAATTAGATAGTGGGGGGGATTCTGGTGTTTCTAGGTCCTCCAGTAGGTCTAATTCGAGCCCGAGTTCCCGAGAATTGTCGAAGAAATCTAGAAATGACAGCTTGAAATCGCGTGTTGTTGATGCTAACGATTTTGTTTATGTAGACAGTGATGCTGGGGTTTCTGCGTTCTTTAGTGGGGCCTATTCAAGCTCTGCTTCTGAAGAACTTCCGAAAAAACCGGAAAATGGCAGCTCAAAGTCGCGTTTTGCGGATGCTAATGATTTTCGGTATGCCAATGGTGATGATGGGGTTTCTGGGTCTTCGATTAGTAGGTCTAATTCCACCTCAATCTCAAATGATTTTTCTAGCCACTCGAACCAGAAGACTATGAATGGGGAGCGTCGAGTCTTAGAAGTTGAAGAACAGGAAGAAATGGCCAAAGAGAATGTCGTTCTTCGATCCCCAATACCATGGAGATCAAGATCTGGGAGGATGGAAATTTATGAAGATGTCGAAGCATTCCAGTGCAAGAGATCATTTGGATCACAAAGTTCACGGTTTGCATTATCAGAATCACAAGCCAAAATCCTTGAAGATGGAGGGTGGAAGAAGGGCAGGCACAAGCCTTCTTCTAGTCTGAGCAACGCTGAAGTTTCTGACCCAAAGGAGCTAAGACGAATCATTTTGAGTGATCCTAAGGGCTCGAGCTTGAGTGACAATGAGGAAAACTCAAGCCGAGGAAATCCAGGGGTGGGAGCAAAACCAAGGAATCGTCAAATTGAGGGATCATTTGTTGGGAAATCTGTTAGGACTACTAGGGCGTTAGGAAACGGTGCCCCATTCGATCCAATAAACAAGAAGGCAATCTGCCAAACCACTCCATTTGCATCCATGGAGAAGAGAGATTTCGCCGACCGGGTTATGAGGGCAGATGACGGAGAGTATGATTCAGAAAGTAAGAATGGTGAGCGCGGAAGAAGATCAAGAATCGAAAATAAAAAGGCCGAGGATGATTGTCCTCCTGGCGTAGTTGATGAAGGACGAGATGTTGATAAGAAGGCTGATGAGTTCATAGCCAAATTTAGGGAGCAGATCCGGTTGCAACGGATTGAATCGATCAAGATATCAACAGGGCAAATTGCAAGAGACGCTTAATTAGCTAGCTTTGATGCTGCTGTTGTGAGCTTAATCTGTCTTTGTTTGGTTCTTTGTGTTGGAAGTGATCATCGTCCCGGTTTTCTTTCTTAGAATCTATGGCCGTCGTGTACAGATTGGCATGGATTCCTTTCTTTGTGCCCGGCAAAGTATATCGCAAATAGATATATTCTCTCTGATAAATGTCTTTGAAGCAGTTTGAATTTTCATCTTCCATGTTAATTTCCACGATTGAAGTGTGTTCCTTGCTGGTTTTTGTATGGATTACTTCGTCGTAACCAGCAAGCACACTCGAAATCCCTTATCATGGAGTCTCTTCTCTATAAATCCTTTAAATGTCTGTAGACGAGGGTATCTCTCGGGAAAGACAGATGAAAGCTTAATCCATATGATGAGCACCGGAGTTAGGACATTAAAGCTGTAGAACACAACGGCCCCACCATTACCAATCTCTACTGTTATAAACTATGCACTTAAAATTTTGTCACGTAGAGCCGGGAATAAATCTCTATAATCATCGACTTTTAAACTCTATTTTTGAATTCACGAGGATATTAGATAATAATATATATTTGTAAATAAATAATCATACAATGAAACAAATCATTGAATTTCATGTGAAAATCCAACGGCAACCACCACCACACCACCATCGATCTTTAACTTTTCTCAATTTTGAAAAAACATGTTAGAAACTTCGGTAGAGAGAATATCAGATTTATGCCAATCATATTTATAAAATAATAAAGATTTCAATCGAAAGCAAAATTTATTTAAAATTTTATAATTGCTCTATAATTATCAACTGTTATGGCCAAACTAATACTACTATCTTCCTTGGCCTAATTTTTTATAAATAATTATCTTCAAATATTTTATTCAAACAAATATAGAAATGGATTGAATGATGTTTTAATATATTACAGGTTCTTTCTCTGAAACTGAGGCTAATTATTCAAATCGATGAAAGCAAATTAATAAAATTTATAGAAGAGTCATCTATCAAAATAATACATTTACTACTCGTTATGCAGTCACTGAAAAATCTAAGCTTCATGGCTGAACAAAGAATATAGGAAGGGGAGAACAACTATTAGTTAATGGGTGATTTCTTAAAGGTGAAAAGAATAGCATTCGGGTATTCTTTTCGTAACGCAAAAGGACATCAATTTGGCTTGGAAAGCTAACAATCCGCAGCATCGGGAATAAAGATTTCATCGCATACGCATGGGGGTGTGGGATTAACTACATCATCCTTCGATCCTAATGGAATAATTCGTACCATTAATACAACTTTAAAGAATATTATCATTTTAAATTATAATTTATTGTTCATTGAATGAGAAGTATACATTTTATTATAAGTGATGAATTCAATAAACCCAACACAAAAAAAAATATCCACGAATAAAGTAAAGATTAAATAAAATTTAGTATAATTGGAAGCCCAGAAAACACCAAAGCAAACCCGAATCAATAGCTCTTACTGATTTGGCCCAAGGGCAAGCCTAACGGCTTAATAAATTCGGCTCAGAAAGCGAGTCCATGTGCCATACAATTTATCCTAATCGGTTCGATAAATCTCTGCAAAATAATTGTCCACTTCCCTCACATGGAAGCAACCTGCCATAACCAACTGGTCTAAACAAGCAGTTGTCACTAGATAAGAATAATCTAATTGCCATACATCTCTATCAATACTCCTTCAGTTTCGTGAAAGAAGAAGAGGAGAAACGAGAGGACCCATAAAAAAGACCTGACCACCAATTATTCTAGGAAACCTTCCACCGACTCCCTCCAGGAGTCCATCAAAGAAAGGCTCTCTCTCCGGGAGATCTTCCATTCAAGTAGCTGGCCATCCCTCCAGAATACCCCAATAATACTTAAACAATCGTATAATCTACAATAGTGCATCTAAGACGCCTCTCTACAGGCGCACTTTTAAGCCCCCCTCTATCGGCCACGTTTCTAATCTACATCTCTACGAGCGCACCTCTAAGTTGTCCATCAATTGGGTTATCTAAACGCTCGATCCACTGATATATATATCTTTCTATACTCTTAAAAAGATTTCTAATTTGTACATCAGAGGATATACAATGGAAGCAATTCTCCCGTTCTCTGACATCTCATTTTCAGTTGTGGGCGCACATCCAAATCGTCCATCAATTTGATCATCCAAACGCTCGTTCGACTGATACATACATATTTCTATATTCTTAAAAAAATTTCTAACTTGTAAATTGGTGGATATACGGTGAAAATAATTTTTACTGTCCTCTCACATTTTATTTTTAGTTGTGTTGTATAAGGTTCATATTTAAAATTATAAAAATCAGATCCGTATCAAATCAACTCAGTGTGAAGATCCGATTCATTGCCCCTTAATTTGTAGGATAGTTCGAATTAGTAGAACGCATAAAAAATATTTAATGATTTATTAAAATTATCAAAATAAATAGATACAATGTTTTCTATCGGGTGAATTTTAATTGTCAAGTTAACTCTATAGTAATGAGATTAATTAATGTTTTTATAGCCTTTTCAAGTGTTTAGTATTATGGCTATTTCCATAGCCGGACAATATTTAAAACCATATGTTACATAATGAATATCATTAAATACATACATACAATTTGCCACCTGCGCCATGAAAATCATCATCATTGAAATTTAATTGCTCAATATACTGTGATAATATAAAATCAATCACGATGTGTATATTAATTTATATTTATTGAATGAGAAGTATACGTTTTATTAAAATTGATGGATTCGATAAACTTGACCCAATAAGAAAAATTACGAATAAAGTAAATGTCTAATAAAATTCAGTATAATTAGAAGTCTAGAAAATATCCAAGCAGGTCCCAATCAATAGCTCTTACTGATTTGGCCGAAGGGCAGCCTAACGACTCAACAATTTCTGCTCGAAAAGCTAGCCTATGAGCCATACAACTTACCCTAACTGATTTGATAAATCTCTATAAAATAACTGCCCACTTCCTTCACATGGAAACAACCTATCATAACCAACTGGTCAAAACAACCAGTTATCACTGGATAAGAATAATCTAATCGTCCTCCATCTCTATAAATACTCCTTCATTTTCGCAGAAGGAGAAGAGGAGAATCTTAAAATGAGAGGAACCATAAGAAAGGCCTGACCGCCAATTCTTCAAGGAAACATTCCACCTAATCCCTCCGTAAGTCCATCAAAGAAAAGCTCTCTCTCCAAGAGATCTTCCATTCAAGTAATTGGCGATCCCTCTAGAGCACCCCAATGATATTTTGACATCCATACAATCTATAATAACGTATCTAATATGCCTATCTGCGGGCGCACTTGTAAGTCATCCCTCTACTGGCCACATTTCTAAGTTGTCATTCTGCGAGCGCACCTCCAAGTTGTCCATCAATTGGGTCATTCAAACGCTCGATCCACTGATACATGCATCTTTTTATACTCTTAGAAAGATTTCTGACTTGTACGTCGGAGAATATATACCGTGGAAGCAATTCCTGCAATCCTCTAACCTCTCATTTTCGATTGTATTACCCAAGGTTCAAGTTTGAGGTTATAAAAATTAGATCCGCATCAGATCAACTCAACGTAAAAATCTGATTCATGGCCCATTAATTTGTAGGTTAATTCAAATTTGTGGAACACATCAAAAATATTTGATGATTTATTAAAATTATCAAAATAAAAGGTAAAACGTTTTCTATCAGTGAATTTTAATTGCCAAGTTAACTCTATAGTAATGAGATTAATTAATGTTTTTGTAGCCTTTTAAAGGGTATAGTATTACGGCTATTTTTATAGCCGAAAAATATTTAAAACTATATGTTACATAAAGAATATCATTAAATACATACATACCATTGGCCACCTGTGCCATGAAAATCATCATCATTGAGATTTAATTGGTCAATATACTATGATAATATATAATCAATCACGATGACTATATTAATTTATATTTATTGAATGAGAAGTATATATTTCATTAAAATTGATGGATTCAGTAAACTCGACCGAACAAGAAGGTCCACGACTGAAGTAAATATCCAATAAAATTCAATATAATTAGAAGTCAAGAACCCGTCCAAGTTGGCCCCAATCAATAGCTCTTAGTGATTTGGCCTAAGTATAGCCTAACATATCAATAATTTTGGCTCGAAAAGTGAGCTCATGTGCCACACAACTTATCCTAACTGGTTGGATAAATCTCTACAAAATAACTGCCTATTTTCCTCACATGGAAGTAACCTACCATAACTGATTGGTCAGAACCACCAGTTGTTATTGGATAAGAATAATCGAATTGCCCTTCACCTCAATAAAGACTCCATCATTTCCACAGAAGGAGAAGAGGATAATCTATAAATGAGAGGACCCATAAGAAAGAGCTGACCACCAATTCTTCGAGGAAACTTTTCACCTAATCCTTCCAGGAGTCCATCAAAGAAAATTTCTCCTTGTAATATCCCAAATTTTATTAAAATTAATTTAATATTAATTCAGATTTTGGACAATTTAGACGTGACAAAAATGTATTAAATATTATAAACTTTGGAATGATATTTGGACAAGTCGTGCTGACGCTCGAGGTGCGCCCGTGTTATCACCAGAATATCAGTTTAAATTTTAAAATAAAAAAAATTTTAAAATAATATATATAATAATAATAATAATATATCTATATATATTAAAAAATAATAATAAAAATAATAAAAAGAGAAAAAAAAGTAGAAGAAAAGATTTCGGGAGAGAGGGTTTCGAAGTGAGAGAGAAGCTCGAGGGAGGAGAGGCTTTTTAGCCGTCGTTCACTGCGCACGGTGGAGGAGAAAGGAGGAGGTGGGTTGTCGATGGCGGCAACGCACGGAAGCCGTGTAGTGGTGGTCAGCAACGGTATGCGCGACGAGGGAGAGAATGGCACGGAGAGAGAGAGATGTGGTAGAACGACTGTAACGGAACGAATTTTTTTTTTCTTAAAGAACTTCCGTCAAGATAGAAATAGTATTGAGGACCAAAATACAAAGTGTAATTTCTGTATAAATTTTGGTAGAGTCTCCTATATATTTGGATAAAAACCCAAAAATACGACCTGTATAAAATATGTATAACAATCCAGTATATGCACACAGCTATCTAGTTATACCATAATTTCTTTCCTACAACACACGTTCACAGGACCACAAATATCATCCATGGTATTAATGTAACAATCCATCTACTATATTAACAGTTCATGAGTGAGATACCATCTAGGACCTGTACAGAATGTCCAAAAAACATATAGTGGAAGCAAAACTATTAACCGGTAAAAACATAGTTTCTTGTTCATCACATGTATCACATAAATTTCTATATAGAACCCATATATACATATATATCCTTAGGTATAAAATCCATATATAAAATTGTATGTCAAAATCAGGTCTTTACATTCAACTATTTCTCTTTGGAGATTCCAAAATATTTCAGATCCTCAAAAGTCTTCAGATTAAACTCTAAATCACTCTTTCTCGTAAGGTACCAACTCTATAATCTTATCTGGAGAAAAAAAATAGTAAAATAGTGAATCAAAACCCGACAAGGTACATGCATACATGCAACAAATCCGTTATACAGAACAGTTATGCTGGCATATCGTAGTATAAAATATACAGAAGCTGAATAGTGCATGGAAAGAAGAGAAAGTATCATTTAACATTAATTAAACTTTAGAAATTAAAAATCAATACAATCATTGTCGCGACTCAAGCCTAAATACTCAAACACGTGGCTCAAGCCACTCATGCGAACTAACAATTTAAAACCAAATAACATAAATTTCACATTTTAACTATTTCATT